>JARBEQ010249076.1:0-11309 GCA_030265355.1 Tritonia tetraquetra | reverse complement strand
TGACACCAAGTGTTACTGGGCGATGGCACTGTCTGAACCAGCATACCAGAAAATCCATCGGACGGTGGGTCGTCCACAGCATAAAGAGTTAAAGGGCAATCAATTCTGATTGAGAAAATCCTTAGTGTGATGATTTTCTTGTATATTCACAGTCGGTGATGAAAATAACATGAAAAATTAGATTACAGCGGAAGGGAAACAAATTGAAACAATGGTATTGCCAAATAAATACAAATTTTCATTTCAGAAATATAAATGTCGTCTTTGTTTATTAAATCAAACTCTACCTACCATTTAAAAAGAAATTTGTCCTAATGACAATGCCAAAACAAAATACAGACACTATGATTTATGATGCTGATCGCCACTAGATTAGACTGGTAATACGTCCAAACATTATTCTGGATCCACTGTAGTTGTGATACGTCTGGGAAGAGTTAAAATGCATGGCGAAAATCGGTGTATGTTTGATTCTCGTAATGTACACGGCTATAGATGTTTAGAAATGATAAATAAATGGTAGACGACTCACTTTAGAACTGTTTTTTAAAAAGTAAAGAATAACATTCAATAGCATATCCACGAAATTCATCATGCATAAGGGTATACAGTGCGAACTGCCTGTAAGGCACTTCAGCACTAGCATTGTGACAAGATCGTTGGCTGCTCTCGGGCCGGGTAATCATTTACATCTGGGTCGAGTGAGGTAAGCAGAGTTAAGTGCCTTACCTAAGACTAAGAGCACAGTGCCCGAGTGGTCAACTGTCAAGACACTGATCACGATCAGTGTGCTATCAGGTCGACTGCCGGCGTAAGAAATAATGTTTTCCACTGGCAGACATCGTTACATAAAAGAAGAGCCTTCAAGTGAAATATGACGGGTGGAGAAAAAATAAAAGTGAAAACATAGCGTTTAACTTGAGCGACGCTATGTTAATATAGTGTTCTAGTTCTAGCCATACCAAACTTGCTACGCAATAACATTTTTTGTAAATTTCAGGACATTTAAAATTTTTGTCTTTTTCCTTGGTAATTTCACTTTTTCAATTAACTTTGCTGTATTGGACGTGAATCATGGACCCCAGACCAGTGTTCCTCAACAGGTGGGTCGCGACCCCCAGACCCCCCAGGGGGGTCACGAAGGTCCTCAAAATTTTGATTTATTGGTACATATTTCATCTCACTGGGGAAAAGGGTGCGGGAAGCTGAGGGTTGGGAGGGTCGCGTTAAGGTAAAAAATTTTGAAAGGGGGTCGCTAACTGAAACTAGTTGAGGAACACTGCCCTAGACAGTAGAGATAAACGCAAACTATAGGCAATAGAAATGAAATTCCTAAGAAGATCAGTTATGCAAAACAAAATAAAAATAAAATAAGAAATACTGGGATTAGGGAGTTAAAACTGAAAGTCTGGAAATGAAATAGATAAAAATTATTTAAGATGGTTTGGACACGTAAACAGAATGAATGATAGCAGAATTCCTAAAAAATAAATCCTAGAATGTAAACAGCAAGAAAAACTACCTAGAGGTAGACCAAAGAAAATGTGGCAGGATCCAATTCCAGAAATAATTTAAAAAGAGAGGATCTAGGCTTGTAGAGGCAAAGAGAATGTCACTAAATAGGGATCAATGGTGAAAGTTTGTGTATCACGCATAAATCTTACACCGAAAGGTACTAACGATTATTGAGAAAGAAAGTTATTTCACTCTATGTGACTCCTAGATACCATACATTTTGAATTTTATATTGACCATACTTGAACATTGAAAATTATTTATGCAAATCAGCTCATTTGCACATTCTAAAATTAGACATTCAGTACCATAATGTTTGACTTTGAATCAATAAAAGTGACACAAAGTAACACACAACAGATGAAACTAAAAGGGAATAATCTACTGATCACTTTCCCTTCTCTATAAGATGGACCAATATTTCATATGATCTAGTTTCTTGCCTATTTATTCATAATCATAACCCACATATAACTTTCTCTGTTGCAGTTTTTAGCAATGGCCAAGCGAAAGAAGCGTGCTGTAGCAACAAAGAAGAAAAAGGAGGAAGATGAAATTGAAGAAGAAACATGTGAAGAACCTTTAGCCAAGAAGGTTGCCGTGTCCTCTACAAGTAATCTAGAGGATGAAATGTCCCAGGCTTCCTCATTTAGTGTTGAAGGCTTTAACATAGGAAAATCAGAAACAATGGGTAGTGAAGTTGGCTTTTCTTCACATTTTTGGTGTAATTATTGTGAATTTTCATCTGACACAAAGAAAGAACTCATCACTCATATGCGTCAACACATGGTAAAGTGTTCATATTGCACATTTAGCAGTCTTTCGCGTGCTGAAATAGCAAAACATGTAAAATGTGAACATGAGGAAGAAGCTGAAAAAGCTATCTGTGAGGTTGACTCTTCTTCATCTGGCACAGAACATGATATGGACAAAGATCCCTGCTCTGCGTGTATTTTCTGTGAATTCATGACCTATAGTACAGAACACTTGGAAAAGCACACAACATCCAAACACCAAGGCCTGTTACCTAAATCTGTGGCCAAAATGATTTCTAAACAGGTCAGTGCTCGAATCAGAAGGGCTGATGCCCTGTTTTACACTACAATTTCATCTGATTGTTTTGACAAGCCTGAAGTGGAAGATTCTGAATATAGTGACCACCGAGGACCAATTGTTTTAGAACCCGACAGTATTGATGTCAAACCCATGAATAAAGATCTACCAATTCAACCTCAGAGTCCACCTAAGACTCCGAAAATAGATGTAAAGCCTAACACCTCTACACTGTCAAAAACTGTAGCTAATGATCAGAAGCCTGTCATTACAGCGGAGCAGAAAGACGCCATAAAACCAAATGATTGGAAGGTTAAAGTGGAGACACTTTACTGCCTGTCGTGTCCCTATAGCAATGTTGCCATTGAAAAGCTTAAATGTCATACTCTAGCTCAACATCCGCAAGGTGCTGCAGCTGCCTCCTTCAATTCGGAAGGTGCATGTCGTTTACAGGACATTAGTTTCTTTTGTATTCGTGAAAACTGCTCTCACACCAACGTTCAGTGTTCAGACTACGAAGACCACCTTATTACATGCTGTTCTCCTGAGGATTCTTTAATGTTTGGTGAAAGAGAAAGAATTGCTTGCACAGTGGAGTTCATTTTCAAATTTCAGAAAAAGCAGGGTATTAAAGGATCTGAACGCTTTTTGGAATTTGCCTCTCAGTTTGTCAACAATCAACAGTCGACTGATCCAATCTCTGCTAATCTCCCAGCCTCTGGCCATACAGGCAGTGATTTAAACCGTGATGAAAATAATTTTATAACTTCAAAACTAGAAGTACAAGAGAGTATCAGCCATGGAAATGACCAACCAGTTGCATTACCATCTCCTCTCCTGGAAGATATTCCAAATACACAAGTATCGTTTAAAGACACTTTTATTGACTCCTCAAATAATTTTAATCAGCCACATATTTTATCGGAACCACCCACTATTGGGCAGCCCCAGAATGTTCCAGTTCTAGGTCAGGATGCTAACATTTTCTCTGCTACACCTACTTCTTGCAGTGGAGGTTTGAATTTGCAAGATTCTAATGCGGCAATGGTACCATCAGGACATCTCATGGAACCTGCCATGATGAACTCAAACTATTCTGGACAGACCCTCTTGGACAACATGCAGCATGGTCAACAGATGTTAAACTCCAATCAGATCAATAATAATTTTCACAACAATACTAATTGTGTCGCCCCAAGCTTTAATACTCCTCCTATGTATAACCAAGAACCAGCTAGTTTTAATTTCAACACCAACACTGTTTCTTCAGGCCAACAAAACGTTTTCTCTCAGCCTATGCAAAATCCTGAAGTTCCCATGAATAATTACAACTCTTCATTTCCTGTCATGTCAGGGCAAAGCAGTCACTCTTTCCCTACTCAGCAGCTGCTTCATGAACGAGCAGTACCAAGGATGAATGCTGCTTTGTCTACCACAGTCAATCAATCAACAAACCCTTCCGCAAATATATTTCCAGATATTCAACCGCCAAAAATGTTAGATCTTCTGTCCAATACTCATTCCATCCTGTTGGATGATGATTTGGACATTCAACCATGGCCTGCTACTCACCAAGGGACATCCAGCTCTCATCCACCACAACCGAATGTAGTCCCTCCAATGGCTCAGTCGTCGTCTCTGTCCACTCCCCCCCTTCCTAATAATACACAGCCTCCTTTTCCATCACAAGAAAGCTCATCAATGTTTGAATCCAACTTTGGTAGTAACTCCCAATCTTTCTCCAATTTTCCTCAGCCAGATGCTTCTAGGTCTGTGCAGCAAACTCCTCCAATACCTGCTCCGTATCCTGCTGCACGGCCATCATCTTACAATCAGGCCCAACTTCCACTTGGACCTTCAGCTCAAACACAAAATGGAACAGATAATACACTTGCAATAGATTTGAATGATGAGCAGGCATTTACTCCAAATTCCAATTTTCCCCCTCAGGCTCAGACTCTAAATCAACCCCATAGTTCCAATTCCGGGGAAAATGGTTATCATCAAAATATTGTTCCGGGTGCTAACCAGGCCTCCAATGCCTCATCCAGTAATATTGGTAATCAAGGGAATCATGTAATGGGACAGGCAGCCAGTGTACCAAATTTTCTAGTTCCTTCTTCAAATCCTGTTTCATCTGAATCTTTGCCCAATCAACATCAGACCAATTCATTTCTCCATGATAACACTGTCCAACCACAGTCACCGAGTCATCAGTCTTTGGCCAATGAGCAGCTAGCATTAACTCCTACGCAGAACGCCAGGATGTTGAATAGTGGTAACGGGAATTCTCCTCTTAGTCCCAGTATTTATTTGAGTGGAAAAGCCCTGAGAAATCAACGATCCTCCTGGAACAAAGAGGCGATGATGCCAAGGGGATTACCACCACCACAGTTTAGAATGCAGCAGGGAATGCAGCATCCAATGAATTTCAACCACCCATCTCCCCATGCCCGTCAACGCCTGTTCTCGCCTAATGCATTCTCGGGTAGAGGACGGCCGAGGGGATCTAGAATGCAGCATGGAATGATAAGGCCACCTGTTAATTCTGGTGATGACGATGTTATTGTTACTGCTGTTGTCCGAGGCCCTGCACCTCAGAGACCTCCAATGAATCAAAGAGGAAGGGGTGGTGCTCCAAGGGAAAGAGGTGGAATTCCAAGAGGAAGAGGTGGATTTCCAAGGGAAAGAGGTGGATTTCCAAGGGAAAGAGGCGGATTTCCAAGGGAAAGAGGTGGAATCCCAAGAGGAAGAGGTGGATTTCCTAGAGGAGCAGCTCAAATGAATAACATTAGATCCCCCAGTCAAAGCCCGAACCAACCTAAAAAGCCATTTGATGTAAGTCGGCATTTTGTGGATTTAGCATGTGTTGTAAATGCTAATGAAGAGATGGAAGCTGACGAGATTCAGATAGTGGGAGTGACACCTGGTAAAGGAGGTAAAATGCCACCGAAAACAGTTGATGCCAATAACTTCTCTTACTGTTGTATTCATTGTGGGAAAGACCAGGGATCCAAACAAATTATGAAGCGACATATCAAATCAAATCATAGTGAATCTCTTCTGGGAGCGTTTAGGAATGTCGAGACTGGGCAGTGGCTTTACTTCTGTCCTCAGCTTACATGCGAATTTATGACTTATGATGAAAACAGATTAACTGACCATCTCTTCTCTTGTTACAATTTAGATAGGAATAAACAATTACCATTTGACATGGAATCGGCCTTGAAGAATTTAAAGGCTCTTAAAATCCGACAAGTAAATGTGCACAGTGGGGTAGGCCAGAGTCAGACCACCCCCATAGATTTAGATGGTCAAGGTTTGCGGGACACATTCAACAACAATCTGAAAGATGCCTTTGATGACATGGTGGAAAATACATTTGGTCGTCAAACAGTGCGACCAAACCAACCTCCTCCATCTCGTCCCCCACAATATGGGCAGTCCGGATACCCTTCTCATAGAGGTGCTTTGAGAGGGTCCTACCCCCCAAGAGGGCCTCCACCTTTCTCTACAAGAGGGCCTCGAGGACAGAACATTCGACAAAGAGGTCCAGGACACATTGGAATTCCCCCTGGGTATCGTCAGAGAGGTCCCAGACAGCCACACTATCCATATCCTACAGGCTTCCAAGGCAGACCCAGAGCTCCAGGTCAGGCACCTCATCCCAGAGCCATGCCTCCAGTCAGAGGTGGCGACCCTATGAGAGGACAAAGACCGCCAAGTAGAGGGTTTATGCCAAGACCTAATCTTATAGGTATGCCTGGAAATGAGCAGACACCCATTGTTATTGACCTCGATGCAGACTCTCCTGAAAAGGAACCAGAAAGCGAGATTCAGAATGTACCTCAAATAGAACCACAGACCACCACTGAACATGTTACTCATTCTACGCAAATGGCACTCTCCTCATTCCATAATGATCTGGGTTCAGGTCTTCCTCCTCCATCAGCTGTATCAGACATAAACATGGTCACTAGTGCTCAGTCAAATCAGACAACGAACACAGCTGGCGCTATTCCTTTTCCATCTAATCAGTCAGAGAATACGAGTCAAAATGTGACACCTGCAAGTGGTCACCTATTGCTATCAGCTATGCTAGATGGAAGTGTGGCCACGTCATTGTCTTCTCAGCAGAATATTACTGGTGCTCCAACAACCTCTTTAGATAATTCTAACACTAGTAACAATTCAATAGCTGGTTGTGAGTCCCTGGCAGATGGTGTTCCCCAGTCGTCTCCTGAATCAGCAAACACTGAAAGTCATTCTACCAATTCACAGTCAGAACAGGTGTTTGTACCAACATCTTTGAGAGATATTCCATCCCCATCACAGCTTCTGTCAGAGATGAATGCCTTATCCAAAAAGGATATCCCATCTCCAACACAGCTCCTCTCGGAGATGAATGCCTTATCTAAAAAGGGTATTCCATCCCCAACACAACTTCTCTCAGAGATGAATGCCTTATCCAAGACACCAACAGGACAAAGGTTACCTGATACAAATGTTTCTCAGAACGACGCAGTAAATCGAGAGGAAACATCATCCATGCATCAGGGCGCACAGGAAGGAAATGCCCCAGCACCTCATACAGACCCCAATGACAATGATGAAGAGCTTGTGAATACA
The DNA here is from genome assembly GCA_030265355.1 of Tritonia tetraquetra. Taxonomy (NCBI): domain Eukaryota; kingdom Metazoa; phylum Mollusca; class Gastropoda; order Nudibranchia; family Tritoniidae; genus Tritonia; species Tritonia tetraquetra. The sequence continues at coordinate 4,112 of JARBEQ010249076.1, read as the reverse complement.
ATACTACTGGACAAAGTGTTTGCTAAAGTTCCCCACATGCCAAAGAAACTGTCCCAGAGGCTTGTCCTCAAGTTTAAAAAATATGCTGCTGACAGAGGGGTGATCATTACTCCTCATTCAAAAGTCATTGATGAATTTGTCAGTAAAATTTCATACAAAGGCTCTCACTCAACACCAACAGGAGGACAAGTCAACAGTGAAAGTGTCCAGCCATCTCAGGCTGCAGCCATGAATCCTGTACAACCAATGAGTAAAGATAATCTGGTCACATCTAACAGCAGTACTTCCCAACCCTCTTCATTTTCCAATGCAGGAGCTTTGCTTGAAAATCCAAATTCTTCTTTACAGTCTTCGCCTCATGCTCCGCCTGTCCTCAACCCATCTCAACCATCTTCTCAAACTCACTCTTCGACCATCTCTAACACAGCTAATAATTTTACAGATTCAGATGTCATGGAAACTAAAATTATTGTTCCAGAAAGAAGCCTTCAGTTTTCTGGTGCTTTTGCTAATATAGTCAAAGGAAATACTCAGTCAAAAACTGTGGCAGACAAAAACGCAATGACAGACTATGAAAAAGGCGAAAGTGTGTCACGGCAACCTTCATTCTCAGAGTTAACAGCGTTGTCCCCTGGTGATGATGACGGTCACATCCCAGCCTCAGATCATGTTGACACTGCAGAGCTATCTCGATTGGTTGAAAGAAGTAGGGAGATGAAGATGATAGAAAAGACACTGAAAAAAGAATTCCCTCCTATTTCTTTTCCATCGGGTTCCAAAGAAGAATCTATTGAGATCAAGTCCAGTGTTGACCATCTCATCTGTGGCCATGCTAGTTTGGAAGTGGACATTGCAGGGAAGCCACTCTGCTCAAATGATTTGAATGACAAAACAATGGATTCACTGAGTGTCATGGAGAGAAACGATGAAAGTGATTCGAGTTTGAAGAAATTGGACAAGGATGGTGATAAAGTTTCTTACATAGATCATTCTTCGGGTAGGCTTTTATTAAAAGTAAGGAAAAACAATAAACCGAGAGTACCTTGCTCTAAAGATAAAGAGGACTATTCTCCACCAGGAAATGAAGAGAGTATAATTCCAATGGACGATCATATTGTTCGAAGGTCGGAAAGAAAGCGTAAGGCTGTTAAAGTGGACTATGAGCCAGATGAGCTTAGTGAAATGCATGAGCTTATGTCCGATGATGATGATGAGTACCACATGGAATCAGAGGATGATTACCATGGAAGCGATAGTGATAATGGTGGGAAGAAGAGGGTAAAGAAAATCAAGTGTCCACCAGATCCTACAGCTTTTGACATATCAACGAAAGGTTGCTATGGTTGTTGGAAATGTAGCAAAAGATTTTCTCGTATCATGTTTCTAAAGCGACACATTGAAAAAAAACATAAGGAGGGTTTGTGTGCTATCATTCTCTCAGAAACAGATGCACCAGAAGGGCCGAACTTACTTCTGTTTTGTCCTCAACTCTGTAAATATGTCACATCTGATTCCAAAGCCTACTCTGCTCACCTTGAAAGCTGTGCCCAGTCACCTCTGAATGTTGAAGATGTGGATTACAGAACCGTCCAGCAGAACTTCTTGGCCAGTGGATTCAATACAGTGAGTATTAAATTTTTGTATCACCACATTGTCGGTTGACCGCAAGAAGTGAGTTTTGAGAGATATCAGCCTCAATTATTTTAGCCAGAAGTGATTTAAAAGTGAATATTGGCTTACACATTTTGTATCTCACTCTGTTATTTAAAATTTAAAGATAGACAAATCATTTTGAGGAATGATAGATAACATATAACATAGCAAAATCTCATTTTGACTTGACCTGGGGAAAAATCCCCCCACACAATAGCAGGCTAGGGTCACTTCTTGCACAAACCGATATTTTCTTGGTTCTGTTGTTAATCAACGTTGACTATGATTGATTGTAATGTCATACCTTTCCAACAATGTGAGTTGATGTCTCATGGATAGACATTTCTGAGTTGGAGTTTCCCCCTGTAACACTGTAACAATGATAATAGCATTATTTGTCTCCCTTGAATGATGAACACGAACAACAGGCATGTTCTGTGAACAGCACTGAGTGAGAATTTGAATTCCTTGTTACTTACTCTGCCGGTCATGCCAGCTGGCACATAGGTTAGCAACAAAGGACATCCATCCCTACATTTTTTCTCTCTGCTCTAGACTATCTTCTGAAGGGTTCCCCAACCGTGTCTCCCAATTCTCTGTGAGCTCAGACTGTACTGCAATCCAAGGCAGTAGAACATTGTTAACATTACATGTGGATTCTTCTATGCCTGCATGCAGATTTGGATCTCTCCATTTAGAATGCTTGGGGAAAATGGAAAAAACATTTTTTGTTTGTTAAAGTGATATTTGCTTGTATTCACATTATTGCATGTTGGGGCCTGTCCCAGATAAGACGCCCACATCTATACATTAGGCAGGCATCTCAAACATGGCATGTGTGGACCAACATAGAGATTGGAATTGTTGCTATGAATATGAATTACAGACAAGCGGGAGGATCAGCCTGCTGCTGTGTCTACCATCTTTTATTGGCACCAACAGCTCTGAGCCTGAGCAGTTCACTTGACTTTTCTTTCATTTTAATTTTCCTCAGGGAGGATAGGGCTGGCCAACAACACTATTCCCACTCCTCTGTGTGCTTTCTTTTTCACTCCTCTCCAGGAAATTCCAGTCCAACCATCTTAAGTTTTTGGGGCGTTTTTTTCGTATGGTCTAGAACCTTGTTGGTCTTCCTGACTGTCTTTTCTTTTCCCCCGAAGATTCCATCGAATTCCAAATCCAAGGCTTGTCGTGTGATATTTGCTGCTGGTCTTCTCAAAGTGTGGCTTGTCCACCGCCACTTTCTGGTAGCAATTTATGTTATTTCCTCTTGTCCTGATCTCAACCGTAGGAACCTGTTTGACGGTTTCTTCAGGCCACTTGGCACCAAGAATATTTCTGAGGCATCTTTTGAAAAGAGTCTGGAGTTTTTGATTGGATACTGTGTATTTTGTCAGAACCGTTCCGGAACACAGATAAACTTGTTTGTTTTGGCTATTGATTTGCAATTGACTTCCAAAAAGGTTTTTGTGTTGGACAATATAAAACAAATTACTGTTCCCGGACTAAGCCTCATCTCTTTACTTTAAAGAAGTGAGATAATATGTAAGAATGTTGAATGCTTTTATTCAGGTAAACAAGGCCTTTGGCCCATACAGCAGTACAATGCTGTGCATTATTAACATCTAATCATAAAAGTCAAATAGGTGAAATTTTTTAATTTAAGAAACATGATTGGTTATCCAATTTGTAATTATTATAGATGTCTTATGACACACACACTTATATTTTAATCCCTCAGTTCTTCTTATTCTTACTCATGTACATAATATAATATGCATGCTTAATTGGACTACGTACATTCGCACACACACTTATAGAAGTATTCCGGTATGACAGAAGGAAATAGGTGCTATAAAATATTATGATTGTCCTCTTTACTTTAGCTGTAGTACATCTGGTTCAAGTTTAAAACAGATTTTGTAAAATTGTAAGGTTGGGCTTGCGCTCAATTTTACCAAGTATCGTTGTATACACCACAGAGAAGCTATTTGATTTCTCTTTGTTGTGTAACTCTCTTTGTAGCATTCACATATCATCAAAAACATTTCGTTATGTCCTGAGTTTCTCTTTTCAGTTGGTCCCATGCCTTCTTGCATCTCTATCACTATCAGCCTCGACTTCTCCTTGATGTGTTGCCTGTAGTCTTTCCCTCCTTCGTTTATCTCAGCGGGTTTAATCTCAGGGCCTGGCTCTTCTCAATTGTGCTGCATGAGGGGTGTGTGGGTGGGGAGGAGCTGGCATCTGTTATTTACATTTTTTCTTTCTTTTTAAACATAGTAGTAGTAGTATTAAAAGTATTAATTAAGGAAGACCTTATAGGCTGCTACCAGCCTATATAGTGTAAAGTAGGGGGTTTTGCTTATATAGGCTGCTGGTTGTTGTCTTTGTTTTTTCTTATTTAAGCTACTGACTGACTGGTACTGGTATCAGATAGTTTCACCATTTCAATTGCAGTG
>JARBEQ010249065.1:0-11309 GCA_030265355.1 Tritonia tetraquetra | reverse complement strand
AGACAACAAAGTTCCACGGCGAGGATTGTGAGTTCGATTCCCTCTTCAGGCACTTTATTTTTTCCTTGGGCAAGAAACTTTACTCCGTTTGCCTCAATGGACCCAGGTGTAGAAATGGTATTTGGAAAAGTATTCTGCAATAGACCAATGTCCTGTCCAGAAAGTGATAAATTCACTTCACTCTCCAACACCGACACTGGTTTCCGCTCTATGAGCATGAGCCTAAAACTAAAAGGTTAAAGGACATACTATTTAAAGAAGATATAATAAAATTATAAAAATGCATGTTAACAAATAACACATTCAAAATAAACACAAAGCTTCATCATCAAATTTTTCTTTTACTTTTATTTTCATTATCATCATGAAAATAATTCCAGAACCATCATTAGGTAACTGGAATAAATTTTCCTTTACAATTTAAATGGTGAACTTATCACCGTTAGAGATGATACAAGTACACTTTAACTTTATATACAAAAAACAACAATTTTAACAATAAGCCAGAAGCCTCATCCATATTTCTCCTTGTCTAGTTGAATTTCTCTTTGTCTGCGGATTATCTCTTCATTTTTTGCTTTCATCTTTCGAATGTGTAGATCCAAATCCGTCCTGTTTCCTGCTTGAAAGATCAGAGGAAAAAAACACAGATAACCTAAAAGTCTAAAGGACACAAATGCAAGCCCTTGACAAAAAAAAAAAAAAGCTTACAGACATTAACCCTTTAACGACCGTGAGGTTTAGGGGCAAATCATTTCAGTTGGGACTGTTTATGGAATATCAAATCGAACAGGCGAAGACGTAGAAAAACAACCATATGTACTAAGATTAAGATTCTGTTTATGTTTGTTTGTTTGTTGCTGTTTTAGGGCTCTATCGACACAGAAAGGTCATTTCAGCGCCCGCCATTCTGTTTAAGAATGTCGGATAGTTATTCACAGAGGTAGATAGTTTTGACTTGGTTAAAATATCAAACCCCGCCCACAAAGTCAAAGGGTTAATCATCACATTTCTTGAGAAGGTAAAAAAAGTTCCTGAACTTTGTAATTTTATGCAATATCTCATCTCTTCAATCACTGTCATTTAAGTCTGCTTTATTTATTGGTTACTTAATGCCACATAGAGAACCAAACTTAACATTGACAAAGCAATAGTTAATACAATCCTCAATCCTATGTATATAGGATGCCATGTATATAATAAGAAATTTTGCAAAGATTTTACAATATATTCAACAAAATATTTGAATTGAAAGTAAATAAAGCTAGCTTTAGATACACCAACCTAAATTTCAGGAACTTTTTTTCAAGCACCTGTAAAAACTAATTATGGCAATGGACAACAAAAAACATCAATACATTGTCATTGATTGATATAACTATGATGTTGAACATAGATGGATATTGCATAAATCCTCCATTTTCCTGGTCTACGCTTCACTTTCAGTCAGTGTCAGGAAATGCACAAATTACTACAAATACCAATCCATCAAAGAAAAACGATGAAAATGGATAGGGCACACTCTGCCATCACCAGCTATCGCAAGACAGGTGCTGAGATTACAACTTATTATTATCAATCAGAGCAGGCAGAAGAAAACAAAATGTGACCTAGATGACGAGAGATGAATAGAATGGTACACATATGTGCTTTCATGGACCCAACAGCACAAGGCACTGAGTAAATTGATGAGACCTATGTTGTCTTATTTTGAAAAGAAAAACCTTGACTAAAGCAAGTCATAACAGAATTACACTCTTGAATGTGAGCAACTAAGAGCAGAATTATAATAGTAATAAAGTGAACCAATGTAGTAGTGGCACAAACTTTACTACTGCAGGCATCAGGGTATGGCACAATTTATTTAAGAAAAGAAATGCCAGTGAGAATGAGAATACTCAAGAGTGAAATTGATTAGTATGACTGTACTGTTTCACATAAGGGTGAAGTGAAAAGAATAGAGTTCCAAGTTCCATTTTCACACCGCAAATGAGCGATAGATCTCTATACTTACACACCCACCCCGGAAAAACACAGATAGGCATCAAAGTTATGATTTGTCATTACAGTGGTCTCTGCCTAAGAACCCGCCCATCGCAAGACAGCATTAGTGGGTCCTTAGATGAATTTCTAAGGGGAGCATTCAAAGCTATACATGACGATTAATTCCTCTTTTGGCAAATGTAAATCACCTCCCTTTGTTAAGAAAAAATGTTGACATCATCTGTGTGCTATTTTGATGTTTCAGAAGTATTTTATAAAAATGTTTTTGATGATGTAAATGAAGGAGTGCTGAAGTAAAATGAGCCTTAGCCATCTTGTTCATTTATAACTCATTTTTCAACTGAGGAGTTTTGTTTTGTTTTGTATATTAAAAAAAAAAACCCAACATGAAATCCATCAAAATAGCGGGTTCTTAGGGAGTTATATACATGTGTTTGGATTCTTAGAGATGATAGTTAAATAGCAAAAAAAATCAGTTTTGGACTGACGACGGGTTGTAAGACGGATCAGGTTCTTAGACAGAGACCACTGCATCAATAATTTTAAAATATAATCTTAAATCATTTTCTGTAATTATTATCATTTTGTGGCCATTATTTTTACAATGAGGTTATTGCAAAACAACATGATACAAAGTATAGAATATATGAGACCAAATTGCACTTTGCCAGACTTGTTGAGAGCAACAAGTTTCATTCCTATAGCAGCATCCAATAACCTTTTTAATACTATAGGCATAGGTCATATCAAAAGCAGAACCTCTGATTTATAGTCCATCTCTGATAGGACTTGATACATTATTAAGGATGTTTGTTGCTGTTTTAGGGCTCTACCGACACAGATAGGTCATTTCAGCGACCGCCACACAGCTTCAAACAAATCAAGGTTTAGAAAGAGGCGCTTGCAACACTCATTAAAAAGTCCCCACATCGCCCCCAGGAGCTTCTGCCCATGAAGTGAATGCGTCACTGCTATGCTATAACACCCTAATATGGGGAAATATTGCACTGGTATAAATTGGTAGAATAAAATGAGGTCCTTGAGTGTGTTTAATTATATGATAGATCATGCAATAACCTCATCAGACTTTAAACTGATTTTGACTTTGTGATAAGAATGTCCAATGCATACAGGAATAGATACTCTATAGCAAAGTAAAAGTAAAAAGGGGGTGACTATTGTAAATGCCTCTGTATACATTCATTTGAAAGACTTGGGGGAAAAATATCATATAATAATATTAACAATATATCACAGGTATGCTTTCAGCAAAGTACAGACACACATTTTTTAATAAAATGGTCTTTATGAACACCATGGCAACAGATCTAAAATTCCCATTAATTTTTGTTACACATTTCAACAGCAGTAAATAAATAAAATAACACATTCAAATAAAAATATAAAAATAGATAAGCTATTTTTATAAACATTAAGAATAGGTTACATTCAACGCTTTTCTAATCATCATTTTCATTTCTATCTTAATTTCAGAGCAAACTAATTCATAAGATCCGTTAGACTAGATAAGAATTGCCACTGTATTTTTCTGATAGTTGGGTTCATGAACTACACAAGCCCACTATTACTACAGAAAAATCAAGTGTCAATCTTTACAAGTGATGGCCCCTGAAAGGAAAGTGAAAGTCAACGGGCTCATGAATAAAATTATCAAAACCAAATTTACATTAAAACAAGTGGGCTGATCACCTGCATATGTGTATTCCTTGGATCCATAGCGTTTCCAGCTACACCCAGGGATGTGTACTAATTCAAATAAAAAAATCAGCAAACTATATGAATCGGGCACCCCATGACCCAATAATAGTATAATAATATTAAAGCTTTATCGTCCAATCAGGACAACCTGCAGAAATCTGCTACTGAAAAAATGTTGAAAAATTCGCTGCCATTTCATAAATGATGGAAGGAATGTTTAAATTTCAAGATTAATAATATAGGTGAACATACATTGGGTCATAAATAAAAATGAAACACCCTCCTTTTAAGGAGGATTTATATTTAAGTTCCTGATTGGGCCCCTAGGCCAAACATAAATATGTTTGTCAACATCAAACTTTTATGTTGTGACTCGTGTGTTAAGGCCCCTGAAAAAAAAGACATGCAGCAGTTTTTTTATCTCTCTCTAAAAAAATCATTTGACCTTTAAACCACCAGTTTTCATTTCAATGAAGATAAAAAGCTCTGTAATGATAAAAAAGGAGGTCACAACTGATATCTCAACATTTTGAGATCAACAATACGCTTTGCACCAAACTAAAACAATACATTGGAATAGTCCCAGAACCGATTGGGCAGGAACAGAGAAGTGTGGAGGAAGCTTATTTATGGATTAACTATCAACAATCGCGACTCTAAAAGTAAATACAGGAGATATGCCTGCTGAAAATGACACGCAATTTTCTTTAAGGTCATTAATAATCTAAGTCAAATAGAAATAATTTTTTTCTAAATTTGTTACTGTTTGGACATTAAAATGTTTAAACATCAGCTAGATCTTAAATATCTTAAATAAATTTGAATCATCCAATGTCTCTTTAAACAGAGAATCTTCAAATCCCTAAACACAAAGTAACATATTTCCACAGCAACTCAAGTTCAAAAGTTGTTACAGACGAGTACCCAAGGAGAAAGTGAGGGTAGTTACATGCTTTGCGGCTGGGGCAATCCTCCCTCACTGAGGGTTGTGAGTTGGGTATGGACAGTTTCTGCCACTCCTTGGTTCGAATCAATTCCATGGTGACCACATGCAATATGAGCGTGTGTAAATAGACAACTGATTTCAGTGGATGGCCTTTACAAATTTGAACATGAAAATGAGTATCATGCAATATGTGCTTATTACCAAACTTTTTTTCATCTGACTCCCAATTTGGTTGTTTACTCTAGAGTCAATTTGTCTACAATGAAATGCTCATTTCCTCAATGACACTATTTTCTTAATGATACTACTTCAGATCATGGATTGTTTTCTTCAAAATAATTCAAATCGTATCATTATCAAACAACAACCTCTCAACTAAGAAAAAACATTTAGAGATATTATTGTAAAAATCTTTACATAAAGTGTGAAAATCACTGTGATAAAAATTAAAAAGAACAACATTAGGATGAGAAGCAAATATTTCGCACAATAATATAGTCACTACTTTCATAAAAATGCAATCCCTTGTTTACAAAAGGTGATAAATCGTAAATTTTAATAGCAAAAAGTTAAAAAGAAAGGGAACAGTAACAAAAACACATCCCTAGCACAATAATTGCATAAAATGTGTAAGGAAAGAAAGAATGTGTGGAGAAAAAGCCACAGATGACAGGGGTTCTTACTTAATATCAAATATGCTCACCATCTGCTGAATGACTTTTCTTGCTTTTTTTCTTCTTTTTCTTTTCACTAGAACTCAAGTCGACTTTCTTTCCCAGGCGTTCTAAAACAGATGTTTTAGGAGGTGACTCTGAGGTTTCTAACACATCCATCTCATCAAGCAGTGAAGCGGTAGAACTTTTGGCACTTGTTTTAGAATGTTTTTTCTTCTTCTCTTTTTTCTTTTTATGTTTCTTCACAGGAATCTCTTCATCATCAGTGTCACTATTCAAACTGGTCTCATGTGGACGTTTAGCAGCAGCTTCTGGATATTCTGGAACACTTTTTGATTTTTTCTTGCTCGTCTCTTTCGGTAACACTTGCACTTGAATACGCAGTTTATCTGGAGGTTTAGAAGGTACCACCCTACTACTCAAATGAGTAAGTTTGATGCTATCGTCTTCTTCATCTGATGACCAGTTATTTGTTAATTTTTGTTGCTGCTTCAACCTTTCTCTTCCACTTCCACTACTAGTCTTTTTAGGACGTTCATCTACCCGTTTTCTCGAACTTAAATTTATTTTTATGGCTTTGACGGTGTCATGATGATGATGATGGGATGGAGCTTTCTGTGACATACGAGACGAAAGAAACCTAGCCCCAGAACTTAATGAACCAGCACTTTCTTTTTTCCAGGATCTTGTCCCATCAGAGTCTTCACTGTCATCGTCAAAATCGGCAAGTCTAACAGCATTTGGCGAATCTTTGTCAGATGCTTGTTTCTCCTTTTTCTTTGATTCCTGTTTCTTCCTTAACCTTTTCAGGGAAATTCCACCCGATTGTTTCTTATCTACTTTTGATAAATTGTTGTCTTCTCTATCATCTTTTTTCCGTTGCTTCTTTTCTCGAGTTTTAATATTTTTGAGAGAGATGGTCTTGGAGGCATCTGTTAACTTCACCTCACCTGTATTGTCAAACTTTTTTCTTCTGGCTTCAATTTTGGTTCGTTCCTCTGGGGTCAAATTTTCCAAACTAACTGCCTCTTTTTCTTGTGATGCTTTTCTCTTTTCAGTGGGAGATATTCTGTGTTTTACATCTAATTCCCTCGAATCAGACTTTTCTGTTTTTATGGAATCAACAGGATCTGACTGCCTGTCTAGCCGGCCTTGTTCCCGCAGTCGAGGTCTATCCCTTTGAACACTGTGAAGTTTTGTTGGCTCATTTTCACAGAGCCTTGAAGTATCATGGACTCTGGCAGACCCAGTGTCACGTTTATTGTCTCTTATCCGATTTCTAGGTGAAAGTGACCGTCTTGAAGAATTAAATCTTCCACGTTCATCAAAGTAATTTCTTGTAGGTGAAGCAAATCTTCTGCTACCACCAAAGCCACCTGGAGATCTTCTTCTTTCTGGAGACATTGATCTTCTTGACGATAACTTGCCATATGGAGACCTACGTGGAGATTTTCTAGGTGATCTGGACCTTCTGTTTGCTGGATAAAAAGGACTTCTTGATCGACAGGACAGAGAATTGGCGTAACGAGAATCATATCTCCTGGGTGGAGTTGAAATTTTGCTTCTGGAAAATGGATTATGACGAGGTGGTGACACTGATGGTTTTCTTTCGAATGGCTTACCTGATTGTGATACATCAACATCTTTTGGAAACCTTTTCGTATTGTCTGTATCAGAATTATCACAAACTTTCGGGATCTGTCCTTTTTTATCATTAACACCAGACTTATCACAAGAAACGGAATGAGGTGAATTACTACAACCATGATTCTTTTCACTTTCATCACAATAAATTTCTTCCTTACAATTTTTTTTCTGTTTACTGTCTATACTCAAGACTTTATCAATACGGAAACTAGCCCCAGGCTCTTGATCAACAAGACAGTCTAAATCTTCAAAATCACCAGCGGGCTCCCCACTGGCAAGAGCATCAAGGTCTGCGGGCTCCCTACTGGCAAGAGCATCAAGGTCTGTGGGCTCCCTACTGGCAAGAGCATCAAGGTCTAAGCTTTCAGAATTACTTTCACCTGATACTTCCAGAGCATCAAGTTCCTCCTTATCATCAAGCTCTGTCCCACTTTCCTCTTCATCTTTTGTTTCTTCTGATGTCCCTTCTTCTTCCACCTTAAGTGTTGCTTCTGGAGCCAGAAAGTCATCCTGTAAGACCTTGTCGATCTCGTTGGCAATGTCATCAACATCACTAAGATCATCTTCCTCCTCACTGTCACTTTTGTCATAGCGACTAAACTTGTCTGATAGGAATAGAAAATAAAATAATAGAGCATTAAACAGTGATGATAAGTGATCATAAAAAGTAAAACGTTTTTTTAAAAAGGCCTCTCCTTAGTGACCCACCTTGTTGTGGTGGTGAGACTTGGGTGATCTAATGTTTTGAGGGCTATACCAAACAGGGACAACCATATTGGGAAGGCCTCAAATAAAGATCCAGATCAAGAGGTAACAGGGCCTGGTAAGGGGCCTTAAGGTGACAACCCCACCACTTATCTAGGGTATATTTGGCTATTCATCTAATTACCAAGTCTGAATGACAGTATAGAATCTACACAAATACATGAACAGGGTTCCTGCACACTTTTCTTAACAAACTTCCAGGGCTTAAAGCTCCTTCTTTAGAAACGAAAGGAGTCTTTTATCTGATTCTTTTCTCTCTCACTTATCACTGGGGAGCTACATCACCTACTGTTTGTTTTTGCCTGGGGTCACTCTACTGGTCAGCCGAGATGGCATAGGTGTTGGTGACATAATCAGGCCTGTAAATTTTTGACATATTTTCTATGAAAGTGACATAAATGAGAAGACCACATTCTCGAGAAAGAAAAAAAATTCAATTGAAACAACGCGATTCTACTAAGGCAAAAAATGTGTTTTGCCGATGACCTCTCTTCTCCCTCAATACCATGCATAGTTTTTTTTGCTTGCTTCCCATCCTTTGGGTCTTCTCCAGACAGAAGATATTATATCTCATATTGGGTAGATCAGATTTTCCAACTCACTTCTCTGCAATTTATGTGTGGGTTGAAATGGAAAGTAATGTAGATGGACGAAAGTGTGTCAGAAAGATGACGGTAGACATGGCGGGTAGGTTGGCGTGGTTCCAAGCTCGCGACGGTTGGTGGCTAATCTTACCATTACTATCTACTGTAACTTTTCTTAATTTCTGTGACAAAATAAAGCAGTCTGGACAATTGGTGGCATCCTTCCACGCTCACAGACGGTCGGTGGCTAAACTTAACTTACTATCCACTGTAACTTTTAACCACACTATTATTATGTTTCTAAACAAAACGATACTCATGATCCTAAATAACTGCCAAATGAGTCGCTACATTTTCCCCTTCTGGCATGAATTGGCGGATATACAATTGTCTGAAAATGTACACCTCTGAATAATGCATGACATAGTCTATCAAAATTTTCAGAACCAGAAAATACCATGTACTGTATCCATGGCGTTTGCGATATTAAGCCAAGGCGTGCACTGGCAAGTTTTTCCTGCTGGATTAATGCATTTATGCTAATGAGACGAATTTCATTCGCCACACTTTTGATTGATAAATGGAAGGCATGGTGAGAAAAATTCGTCTCATTAGCAAAACTGCATTACAGAAGGCAAAACTTGCCAAATGCGCACCCGGGCGTTTGATGTCATTCTTTAACTCACAGTAATCTTTCTCTTTCTTTTTTGACGGTGAAGAATCACACATTGCAAGAATGAATAATTATCATTACCAGGGCTGCCACACAAAATTAATAAAATCCATGGATTTTCAAAGCTAACGTCACCACACCCAGCAAACACTCATTGGGATAACTACATAGTCTAAATTTAGAACTTTTAAAATCAAAGTAAACACAAATGAATATAAAAACTACCGCGTTATCGATAAAAGCTGCAATAATAAAAATATGTTGAATGTTTGGTCACCACGGTCAATGACCCCCACCAGTCGGCAAAAACATTTTAGTATTATTATGCTCTCTCTCATCATTGCTTAAGTTAGCATCGTTGCTAACAAATGGACAGGGTCAGATAACAGAAATAACATAGATCACTCAACATTCTCTCTTTCTTCAGTTTTAAACAGGAACCAATTTTCCTTACCTATAACACGCTAATTGGTTTTGTCCTCTCTCTTTCTTCATATTTGTACATAACATAAAAATTCTTGCACTACAAAGCACAAGCAGGCGACAATGTATCAAGTAATATCATTCAGGAGTACGGCAAAAGATTACGGAAATGTCTCGAGCGAGATGCTGTTGGTGTAAATAATATAAATAATACATAGCATTTCTATAGCGCATGATTCCTGACAAGGTCATGCTCTATGCACTTTACAGTAACATCATTAGGAGACATACTTCAATATGAAACATGTTTGCACATTACACAATACAAAAATAGACACATTATTTTCTCTATCTCACTCTCTCACACACAAACAAAAAAAAAAAATATCTAACAGAACAAACCAATAATGTATGTAGTGTAATGTTTCTGGTTCAATCCATCATCACCATCTCTTTCTAACACACATGCTCTAGCTGAGGTTGAATGATAGAAAATAAAGAGAACAGTCAGTGATCCGGCACTGATTATTATTAGTACCAGTATGCAAAGTATTTCACATGTCTGGATGTGCTGACTGCTATTAACAATCTGTGGTTCTATGGTTCAGAAGAGAGAATTTTTTTTGAAATATAAAAAGTACCTGTAACTTTTACATCTGCTTGTGGCACTGTATCCTGACTGTGAGTGGATGTTCCCCCACCAGGAGAGGAAAGGTATTTGTCCTGAGGTAACAAGAGCTTTGATTTTGTTTGGTCCATTGAGTCATTTTTTGAGGGAGGATTAACAGCTGCAATACTGATAGAATTCTTCATTGAAGCTGACTGAGAGTGTGGATCTTCAGAGGTCTGGGGTTGAATTACTATAAGATTTGCTGCAGAACCTTGAGGCAGTGGATTTGTTGGATGACCTGGGGGATTTCTCGATATCAAACCTCTGCTGTGTTGTGGCAGGCAATCCCTTCTCAATCTTCTGTTCCCTTGGTCACATCTGGGACCACCCCTAGCGCCAAACGTCTGGCGAGGAATTCTCTGACCAAAATTCCTTTCAGCCCCAAATCCAAATCGTGGAAATTTACGGGCAGGATAGATATCCTAAAAGTCAAGAAAAAACACAAAAATAATAATGAGCATAAAACATTTCATGGAAATTAACTAAATATAGAACACCCTGACACAAGCACAATCTCATATATTTCCTGGGAAAGACCAGAATTAACTCTTGCAATGAACATACATTATCTCCTACTTCTGTGAATTCAACACATTATTGTACATACAGAGGAGCTAGGTCATTTATACATACAGAAGTATCTTAAAATCATTTTTTAACTCTACACTAGTAATCAGAGCAAACTGTAAAACAGGTTTGATATGAATACCAGCTTTTGACAAGCAATATTAGTTTTCACCAGTTAAAAAAGGACACTTCTTGCAATAGGAAACAGAAAATGTTTTAACTGATTTTTAAGAAGAAATTTCAAGTCTCTTAATCATGTGAACATATATTCTTTAAGACAATAAAATCATTCCATAACAAACAATAGCATAACTATACCCCATTTGTATTAGATGAAGGCCATGATTTAATTTCATGTCGTGGTGCTGATGTCACTGCTGCTTCATATGGCAAGAACTGAGTTGGTTCTGGAATGGGGTCTGTAAACTGAAAATACAATCATTAAATATTTATAAATATAATTCTGACTATACCATTTGTTTTAATAATAATAATAATAATAATAATAATAATAATAATACATACTATTTCATAGCATTTCTCTATAGCGCATGATTCATGTGACTAGGTCATGCTCTATGCACTGTACAGTAACATCATTAGGAGACATACTTCAATATGAAACATGTTTGCACAC
>JARBEQ010249054.1:0-11310 GCA_030265355.1 Tritonia tetraquetra | reverse complement strand
GCAAGGTCAATAAACAAATTAATGTAGCCCTTGTGGTCGCCTCCTCAGCTTTGCAAGAACTGGGAGAATATGCCACTGGGCGAGCAGTAGCTTCTTGAAGGAGGCTAATCCTATAATTTCAACATCATATTTCAATTCATTTAATGTAAACGCTTTTGTAGAGTTTAAAACTTTCCCAAGCGGGTTCAATTGTACAAGCCTACTTACCTCTGGGGCAATAAAAGAAAGACCTCTTTCCACATGAGTGATGTAACGAGACACATGCTCCGCCCTCAACACAGCCGGTTTGACAGTTTCTGTGTGACAGGTGCCAATCAAGTCAACATACAGGGGAGGCTGCAAACAAACATGACAACAAACGTATGATATAAAAGTAAATACAAACTATAAAAGGTTTCACATGAAGGTATTGATAAAGCCTCCAATCAAATATTTGGAAGATGAAAGTTAACCTTTTTACAGGATGAAATCTTATTTATTTCAGATAGCTTAATCTTCAATTCTTTTGAAATGAGTCTTCTGATATTCCGAAATATTCATTTTAATTTTACATCTTTCAAAGCTGTTAATAACGTCAGAAAGGTTGTAATAGATGACACATTGCATTTAAAAACAAATTCAAATTCTCGCAATATAAGAAAATAAAAGTGTTAAAAAAAAAAATGAAACTGGTGAGAACCTGAAAGATGTAAAAATGTCATTTATATCGGATAGAATGGAAAATTAATGACAAAATGACAAAGATAGAAAAGATTATTTAGGCAAGTCATGAAGAGAAATGATGTGGAAACATCAATAGGGAGATCAATAAGAAAGGGGAGCATGGTGATATCGTAAACATCTTGCTTGACATCGTAAACATCTTGACATTGTAAACATTTAGACAGCTTAAAGATGTGGTTACACAACCCAAAGAAAGCACATAATTCAATAAAAGTGGGGCAAAGTAAAGCAGGCTACAGATAAATGGCAATGGCATTCGGCAGGGCACTTGGAAAAGAAGAAATATGCTATTAGTCTTTATATCATAGAAATTGAACTGAACTAAAATCAACTACCTACTCTTTATGGAATAGAATGAATGAGCAGAGAATCTCTAAAATGATATTTGATTGTAAACATATAGGAACTAAACCATGAGGTAGATCTAGAAAAATGAGGACAGAGGTTATCTCTGATATTTCAAAGAAAAGAGAAATTGCTTTAGTTAATGTAAAGAAAAGAATAAGAAATAGAAAAGAGTGGAGTAAGTTTATCATTATCGATAAACTTGACACTGAAATGTAAACCAGGAAATGATAAAGAAAGAAAGACATGTTACCTGGTTGTGTAGCAGACATGGTAATCTCCTGTAATAGTTGATAGGGTGCTGTGGTATGAACTTCATGACCAGAGTCTGTCTGGATTGGGCTTTGAGGACACCACTGGTGGATTCCAGTTTGAACACAGACTCTTCACAGTCAACATCAAACTATGCAAGACAAATACAGAAAATAAATCTAGAGTTGCGTGCCATAATAGTGTTTTGAATAAGAATGAGTGTTGTCACGTAAGTCCCTTTTAACGCAGTCTAATATATCAATTGTAATGGGATTTTGTCTCGAAAGCTTGTTGTAAAGTACAAAGTATATCATGATAGGAAATATCCACAAAGTTTGTTATGCTCTATGCCTTTTACAATATTTTGTTTACCCCCAGCAGGCTATTACATTCTAGTGTCTTTCTCAATGCCATGAAAAGCAGCTGCCTATTTGGTGCTTCAGCATTAGCATTCTGATAAGCTTGTTCCCTGCCATTGGCCAGGTACTCAATTACACCAGAGTCAAGTGAGGTAAGCAGAGTAAAGTGACTTACCCAAGGACAAAACGCCAGACAATCGCGACATGGTGTTTCCTATTGATCACCCTTCCAAGTACTATCCATGACCATCATTGCTTGACTTTGCTGACCAGCTCAGCGTGTTATCTGTTACACTATCATAGATATCTACCACCATTTAATCATCTTTGTCTTTTTGTCTGCAATTATTACCAATTTCTATAATTGACTGAGATGAAGAATTTGAGGAAAAAACATCTTCCCACCAGATAACAAAGAAATGTTTGTTCTGACCACTGAGGCCGTAACGAAGATCCCAGAACACACAATCACCCCAACAACATTTCTAACACACTCACCTGATATACAGCATCCACGTCAGAGTTATTGATGATGTCCAAGGTTCGAGTCCCAGCTCGGCCAAGGTCAATTTGCATGAAATTGACACTGTAACTACTCAGCTCCACTGCAGGACCTGAAACAACACACCACAAAATTTAAAGAATATCTCACACATCGATTAAAAAAACCACCCCAAAAAATCTTTCAATACAAATATTGTAATCCAGTTCCCTTTTACCATTACAGTGTAGGGCCAGCTCTATGAGGCTGGATTTCTCTGGATCAAGATATTAAGCCAAGCAGGTGATCAACCCACTGTGACCTTTGTAGTAGGAATTAATTCGGCCTGCTCTTATCAATTTACAACTGTCAAGGGTTCTTTAACGTGCGCAACGTGCACACGTGACCTCCAAATTTATCGTCCATCTCCGATAGGACTAGGTTCGAGATCCCACCTACCCGAATAGGATCAGGGGAGTAGCATATAGGTTTTCACCAAGTTTTAATGAGAAAAATACCCGACAGTGTCGCTGCTGGGAATTGAATCCGGTACCTTCCACTTCAGAGGCGAGAACCGTACCTCTGTACCCCTGGGACCCCTCAATTCAATACAAATATCAATTTGTCAAAACCTTTTCATTCTTTTTACTAGGCATGGCACAACCATCAACACACAGAATTCAGTTTAAAAATCATCACTGACTTATAAGATCACCATTGATTCTAAAGAGGCCAATAAGAATCGCTCACCACTGGCTCCAAACCTTTCACATTAAGTGAGTGATACCTCTTGGAAGACTATTGGAAAAACTGGTCAATAGCCATGGCAGGCAAACATTTACAGCCATGGCAGGCAACCAGTCTACTCCAAACATAAAACAAGTTCAGAAAGGGCTCAATATCCTTGAAAGAAAACCACCCTAGGTGAAAGAAAACTTCAAAAACAAACCTACGCAGTCCCCCAAATACAGATTTCACTGGCCATTTGGTGGAGATGTAGGTCTGACATAATCTGTTATCAAAAAAATTGTTTTTTGCCTCTCTTGTAAAATTTTAATCTACGGACTTGCGTTTAGAGAATTACACTGAGAATATGTAAAATGCTGTATAACACACACTCACCAACAGAAGATCCGACACACCGAATAACGCTACGACTGATGTCCCCCACAGACACCACACTGAAGTAGTCAACACTCTCTGCATCCACAGAGTGAGGGGTGTAAGTAAACTGTTGCAAAATTGTTGGGAGAAATAAACCAAGAATTACAATAAAACCTTATACTGTGTAATGTTTTGCACAATAAAGCATAAATATGAAAATGTCACCACACACTGTTAGCAACATTCTTACATTCTGTGAAAATCTTTTAGAATCGTGATGATGTTTTAGTTTTTGAGAAAAAAACACAAAAAACAACAAAATACGTCTGTAGTCATCCAATTCATATAACAAAAGCTACAAATGATCCCATTCATAACAAAAGCTACAAATGATCCATAATGTCATCTCCTAACTTCCTCAACTCACTGGAATCCTGAGCAGGCTCATGGGTGGTACAATTCCTGTTGTCTGAGTACACTGAAACACTGTGTCCATGCGACTCATGCCAACAACTCTCTCCACACGGAATGGTGTCCGTACCTGGAAAATTTGTTTAAAATTTAAATTTATCAGTTGTACACCTCTATCGACACAGTCATTTGGTCCTGGACTATTTTCCCACTCTATCATCTACTCTGAATATTTCCTATACATACAAAAAATATCCTAAATAGCAACAATTCAGCTGAGAAAAATCACACAATTTCAAAATTTTAAACGAAATTTCAGCTGATTTTAATGATAAGAAAAATAATACAGGAAGTTTGCTTATTGGATAATATACAGGTATAAATCTTATTTTATTTATTTTACTAGAAAAATTGTCGAAGTGAGAGAGCAACAAAACAACCAAAATTAATGACATTTTGCAACTCCGGTGTCGGCCAGTAGCAGCAGAGATTAGCAACTCCAAGATTGGCGTCAAAGGCTTAAAACATTATCGTTCTTGATGTGATATTTACCATGACACACCCACACAATTAGCCTTGGGCACTGGTGGCTACTTTTTTTAAAAGACTTGATTAAAAACTGATTCTATGGCATCAATTTTTGATCTTCCACAGGTCTTACCACAGTAAAAAAGGGACAAGACCACAAAATATAGGAGACTTATAGAGAGAAAGATAGAAGAATAAATTGTGAAAAAAAAATTATTCAATTAAAACAGTGAAAACAGGTGATTTGACGAGTTTAATAATGACTGAAAAACAGGACTTAGCAGGTCTGCTTCCATTATGAAAACTCTATCATGAAGCAAGATTTGTAACCAACATAAGGATGAAAAGTTAAAGGTGAACTACTTACAGGTGAGAGGTTGTGAAGCTCCACCCATTGACCTGATGATGAAGCCACAGGAACAGTTCCAAAGTTAATCTCCGTCTCCTTGTCATTAAGCTTGTCCTTGTTGGAACAAGACACTTTGCCAGAAGATGGCGACACCAGCAAGTGGGGGAATTTTCCTACAAATAAGGGACAATAAAAACATGTTATACCACCACCCTGGTCAAAATTCTCGCTTACCGCCTGCTTTTTGCCTTGGTACTCAAACCGTGCATTTTTATGCCATTCTCTTCATAATGCCAACTATCCTTTTGTCTCAGAGTTGGCGGTATAACAGGATTTCACTGTAGATCATTTAATTTGTTATCTATTACTCCTATTCTTTCACAGCAGTGATGAGATTGGATTGACCCTTGATTAATTACAGGATTACCAACCAAATATATATATGTTTTCATACAGAGGCTGTGAATATCTATCTTGATACAGAAAATGACTTTAATGATTCAGGGATAAGCAGGTGATCAGCCTTCCATAAAGATCACAGATCATGAAAAATAACACAACACACACTAAAGACTTTTTCTTCAATTGAAGGTTTTGGCATAAATAGATTGACATAAAAACCACTTCTAATTTACTTATTTTTGAAATATGAAATCAAATGTAATAGAAAACATCTGTTCTTTTTTTTTTAATTCTTAAAAGGTACAATTGTTATGGCATTAAATCAGTAATCATGCAACATGTTCACTAATCAATGACAATCAGGCAGTCAATAGAATCATGAGGAGAAAAAGTGTTACATTAATCCTTTATCAAAGTGTGTCAGAAATGTGTCTTTTCTGATAAATGAATGTGATATTCATTATTGACATTAACAAGTTTGGGATAACATAAGGAAGATAAAAAAGATAAAATGAATATTTCAATTTGAATTGAAATTATTTTCAATCAGCAAATAAAGTCAATGATACACAATTGATACAAAGACAACAAGCAAATACCAACCAATGCCGTAAAAAGGTGTCGGCCTTGACATGCTCAGTTCTGGTCCAAAATGGCAGATAGCCATAGCTTCATACACACAAGCAGCCTGAGGGAAGAATTCAATAGTTACTATAACCCTCTAATAGCCATGAGGCTTAGCACATCGTGATGCATTTTATTTTTAGTTCTTTTTCTTGCGACTTATTCTGATAAGTGGAACATAAAGTACGAATTAATCATAATTTATCATTATTACCACCCAGAACGGCAAATCCTCCCAGTTTTTATCCATAGCTGAGGAGGTACCCACAAGGGCTACAGTCATTTGTTTATTGGCCTGTCCTTGATTAATATTGTTCAGTGTATTGTTCATGGTGCCAGTAAAGAGTTATGGACACAGAGTGATGATCATCTGCTTGTCTGAAATTCTTGATCCATGGCATTTCCGGCCCTGTGTTTAGCCATGTTGGTAGTCAGGGTGCCTGCATTCATCTTTCTTTCTTTCTTATCCAATTCCCTTTTACCATTACAGTGTAGGGCCAGCACAATGAGTCTGGATTTCTCTGGATCAAGATATTAAGCCAAGTAGGTGATCAACCCACTGTGATTCATAATGGTGGGTTTCTTGTGTGCCCCTCATGATTGAACATATGGCTGGCCCCAAACAATGCTCGGTGGCATTAATGGAGTTTGATCAAACAAGCAAGGTATCATTATTAAGGGCAGTGATTCCCCTTTCCAATGATACAAAAGCAATTATCTTGATTGGTTGGAGGGTTAGTGAGATATCGCCGGGTGCAACGAGTAGGCGTAATAATGACCCATCCAACTATTTTCCATGACTTTCCAGGAAGTAAATCCCCCCCTGTGTATATAAAATATTACACAGTTCATTGTTGAGGTATTAACCAACGAACATTTTGGAAACCGAACCCTGTCTGAAAAGGGCTAATTAATTTCCATGTATGTAGTTCATAATCTAAACGCATGAAGCATTTGATTTAAGACCAGACACCACAGTTTAGCAGATAAGGTGCATTTTTGACATTTTGTCAAAGTAAGTATCATCCCAAAGAGCAGGCTTTTTAAAGTAATTTGACACTGGTCTTATATATGTATTCAACTATTGCACCTACTTAGGTGAATTAAAATTCCTTTGAAACTTACATCTGGTCTGAAGGTGGCCCTAAATCTGACGCTACTTTTGTTTTTTAGGACGGTCTCTGCTGGTTCCACAGTGAAGGGGGAGTTGACTTGCCATTGTAATGGTGTGTCCAGATCTCTGGCATGGGGTTAATCAAAGGCATCATCATCATCATCATCATCATCATCAATATTTAATTTAATTTTTTTTTTTTTTGGGGGGGGGGGGTGTTTTAGAGTGCTATTGACACAGAAAGTAGGTCATTTGAGCACACGCCGCACATCATTATCATAACAATACTCAACATCATACTCCTCATTATCGCCATCATCACGAACAACAACATCATCATCTTTGAGGACATCACCACTAATATCATCCTGTGTTTACAGCCAAAAGTAAAATTATCCTTACACATGCCTATAAATCATGGCTAAAAGGTTTCTACAGAAAAACCAGAAGATCATCATTAACTCTGAGGACACCACCGCCACCACTACCACCATCATCATCCCTCTAACATACCAACCTACTTACCCAGTGTTAAAGACATCAAACCAAATGGAGAAGTGATCTTTGACGGCACACATTTTAAAGTCCAGATCAACAGGAATGGAAATATCTGTGGCAGGAAGGACAGCACTTAGTGGCACCTCAAATTCCATCTCCTGTGGAAGCAAACCCATCAATTCAAAATCAGGAAAAGGAACCATATAAATATTAGTTACTTTAAAGATAAAATTTAAAAATGAAAACATACATCAAAATATGCTTTTGTAATCATTCAAAGTTACAGTTCTCATTGAACATTGCTTAAATATGACATGTACAGAGTTTTACTCAGCATAACAGACAATATTTAAAACTAATCATTTACAGTAGAATATTTTGATGAAATATCTGCAAAGTGACATTCTTTTAGTGATTTCAAACAACAGAAAAATCTTTAACTTATGTTTTGCTTTTGTTTTTTGTGTTTTAGGGCTCTATCCACACAGGTAGGTTATTTTAGGTCCCGGATCTTAGACGAGCTTCCTTTCATCTGTCACCCAATCTAAAAAATCTGTTTTGGCCTCAATATCCGATCAACAACATGACATATGTAATGTTTTAAAAATAATTTTGAAAAAAATAATTAATCTTACTTTCGATGTAAACACAATTTTGTCATCATAAGCAACTTCCTGTAGGGGTCTAAACGTGATGGGAAGAGTGAAACTGGACCCGGCACTCAGAAATACTGGCTTTGGGTATAGGGTAGAGAAGAATCTTGTTTGTGGAACCCTGTAAGAAATAAAAATTCAATAAATGATTAATAGAGATCCTATTAAACAAAAGAATTGAAAACTGTTTAATAGTAACTAAGCTTCATTAAAAAAAAAGGTATTCATTGTTTAAGTCATTTTATCAATACCACAGTAGAAAGTTATGTCTAGATACAGATTTCTTTTGTTTTAGATATAACAAAAAGAGCAAAAAATTCATTATAACCAGCTCATTATTCATGCAAAAAAATGTTTATATATTGCTCTAGGTCTTATCACTTCATTAATTTTTGGGAACATTCATAGGCATCATATTATTATTGCATTATGCACCACAAACTTCTTTCTAAAACATGCTTATTGAATATGATTTCACAAACATATACTATATATCTCACTCATCACACACATTTAACTTCATGATTTTTTTTAATGATACAGCCTCCCATTATTCACTAGCCATACATAAACAACAACATATTGTCAGTGTCGCAAGCAAACCGCTTCAGTACATCATGGTTGCTTTTACAGGAGAGACAAACACTGATTTTAAAATAGAACAGAGAAGAGATGCATGGAGTGCTTGTGTTTCATTTCTCATGATTTCATTGGTCCATTTGGATAGCTTTGACATCATCACAATGTGTGTCGAAGGTCAAGGAAACTCTCCATGAATTTTCAGCAGATTTTGAAAGTCTGGACTTGAGTGGTTTGCTTGCGACATGGATGTTTTCTTGTACAATCAACTTACTTGTATTTCAGTTTTTGCGTTTTGACACCAAGGTTTTTCAACACCAAGTTTTTGGTGTACTCCTTGCCTTGGTCCCATCCTTTCCATATAACTCTATTCAACACTTCAATGCCGTTGTATGTGACCTTGTCACTGGACACAGGATTGACAGGCGACATACTTGGAGGAGTGACAACTTCACGTTTGATGTCACCATCTTCAGAGACTTGGCATGCTTGAAGGGGGGCAATTTCTCCAGTCGGCATGGTGATGCTAAGAGAGTAAAATTACACATAAAATGAACAAATTATTTCAAAGCTAAAAATGGTAATGGATACGCTTCATGTGCAATTTTTTAAAAAACTCAGTGGTCATTAACTCTTTGACTACCACAGGCTATTTAAGGTTTGGACCACAGTAAATTTGGGAAATGAAACAATTTAGCCAACTTGTTGCTCCCGCCAACTTATTGGCCATTCTAATTCTATTGACCGTCATACTAGTCTCTGACTCGGCCGATGGTATACGAAGAGTTCCCACAAAATCAGGACTTGCAGAGAAACTAAACTTGGAGCCTTATCGACCACCATACCGGCCTCTACCCAGTGGTAGCAAAAGAGTTAAAATTGCCTTATTCTATAGGTAACAATTATAGCTATTGTTTGTTTGTTTCTTTGATCAAACCCTATTAACTCTTTATATGCTGGTTTGGATGATCCCACCGTATGATGGATTTCCCGTGAGCACTTTTGGACGATACTGGATGTCACTAATTTGAAACTAGACTTAAAACTAGCTTTGCCTCTTACTTTGTTTTGGTATTTCCATTTCCAGAAAGCCTAATACTGTCACAACAAGCAGAAAACAGGTTGTTTGGAGTTCATTTTGTTTGTTTTTATTGAGTGTTTGTAGTCATAGTCGTGATTAAGTAAAATAATAGCATTTTACGCCCTGCTTACATTCACACAATATGGTCTAGCAAACACAATTTTTGGAATAGGAACTTGATATTTTTTTAGGAGTGTTCAGTATGGATATGTTTACAAGACAGATGGCAGCAATGTTGTTGACTTCAATTCTAAATGAATTTTTAGAGGTGAGAAAAATTTGTTGCTCAATTCTTGCTGCAAATCTTCCTTCCTCTTCCGTTCTCACCCTTCAATGTTGTTTTCCATGTCAATAATCTTTACAAACTATTCAGTGCATGTTGAACTACATCCAATCATCTTTGATTTGATGTACAATAAGATTTGGTTTTGATATAAAATAGAGGCACAATTCCCAGTTAAATAAAGTAACCCTTGTGCTCTCAACGCAAACACTAAAAAAAATCCTGAAAAACGTGAAAATTATTATCGTCATAAAGAGTTAGATAGACCTCTAATAGTAATAGCGCAGAACAGTGTTGTAACTATATCACACTATTAATTTCTTAGTTAGCTTTAGAATTTGTCAAAACTAAATCACTGTCTCTTTTTAATAAAACACATCCATAAACACAGGATTCAACACATTCTTTTACTTTTGATGATATTGCATCCACCTGACTATTAGATCTATACCCTAATATTAAAATAATATTCACAATAATGTTTGCTATCAATTAAGAAGTTCACCTTTCTTGATTACCAGGCATATAAGAAGAATACACAACACATAATGCATGTGATACTTAGACAATAACTAATTCAATTATTTGATTTAAATGCATATAAACATTGGCAAATAGGATGAGTTGGCAATTACAATTTTGTATATTGTGTCTAGGATGGTAACTTCAAATGCCTATCAGCTAATTTCATAATGAAGAGAAAAGGAAAACACAGATGTGCATTTGCATATCATATAAAGTCTGCATAAGTTCAGACAAAAAATAAAAGTCTAAGATCATTGTAGCGATCTTTCCAAAACAACTCAAACTGAATGACCATGATGGACCATGGACTGACTGAGCTGTCAAAAACTGTTTCACTGGCACTGAAATAAGATATCTTTATCATTGTCATCATCTTTATTATCACGGAAACACTTACTTTAAGTTACTTCACCAAACAATTGATAATTTTATCAAAGTAAGCTCCAACGACTCATATCAATATTCATCGATAATAGTCCACCATTTTCCCTTTCCCAGTCAACAATGGCGGGACCCCATAGCAACAAGGGAGCTAACGCTTACAAATATGGACCGTCTTTTGTTCGTTCGATAAATTTCGTATTTTTCTGCTTTATATTAATAATAATAATGACAATATCATGCCATCGTCATCACAATCATCATCGTCGTCATTATCTTCATCGGATTAATGTCTCTAACAGAGCTCTTTCATTCAGTTTTCACTTTGAAATATTGCAAATGTTTAGAAACCTAAGATAATAGCGAAATAGAATTAAATGTGAAAAATGTTGAAACCACCAATTAAAATAAAATGAAACCACTAATGAATAACGATTTAAAACGTCTTAGAAGCGAGACTCTGTTAATCGTCTTTACAAGGTCATCATTTCATTTCGACGCTTCAATTCCCCCCAACAAAACGGACGTCAGAAGAGGCTTATATAATAATGAATATTTGTATAGCGCCTAATTCCATCAAGATGCTCAAAGGCGCTTGACAATGTCATTACGACGTAA
>JARBEQ010249043.1:0-11311 GCA_030265355.1 Tritonia tetraquetra | reverse complement strand
AGGGACATCACTATGAGGCTGGATTTCTCTGGATCAAGATATTAAGCCAAGCAGGTGATCAACCCACTGTGACCTTTGTGTGGTGGGGATTAATTTTGACCGGACAGCGGCATACTTTTATCGATCTTTTACTGCCAAGGGTTCTTTAACGTGCGCAACATGCACACGGGACCTCCGAGTTTATCGTCCTTCTCAGATAGGACTAGGTTCTTTGATCCCACCTACCTGAATAGGATCAGGGGAGTGGCATATAGGTTTTCAGAGTTTCATGGAGAAAAATACCCGACTCTGCCGGGAATCGAACCATGTACCTTTCGCTTCAGAGGCAAGAACCATACCTTTGCGCCACTGGGATCCAACTGTTAGTCACATCTATGATTACTAGATTCTTTTTTTCTCTGCCTTTCCTCGAGTTGAGTGACTATACTTTTAAGAGTCGGGTTCCGATATCATGAATATAAATTTCTTCCGCAATCATTCACACAATATGAATCAAGGGCTATCAGAAGGGATATAAGCTTTCAAAAGAGATTTTCTCAACAAGGCAGGTGGTACAGCTGTACCTCAAGACTCCCAGTTCTTTAGTACATCTTTTACAATCATCTACCCTTTAACTGCTCCTGACCCCTCTAAAAGGTTACCTTTTGCTGGGTTAATTCTCTCCAGTCACTAAAGAATGAAAAGTAACCTTGAGACAACTAGCAAATGAAATGGAACTGTTTCACAAGTATTTGATCACAAGCAGTGGAAATAAACAAATCCTACTACAGTACTTAAACATATAATATAATGTTCACAAATGAAAAGTCCACAGCTTACTTCCTTCCCAGAGCAGACTGATGACAGACATTTCTCAAGATAAGGGCAGTAGTTTTAATATGAATAAATATTACTGGTAATCCTGGAGAATAAAGATGAAGCAGAGCGCTATGACCTTAAACATACTATAAGAGAAGAAAGGTCATAGAAAAGGTCAAAGCACACTGCTAGGACTGAAGTGATAAATGCATAAATCCTACTACGGTACACATATAATATAATGTTCACAAATGAAAAGTCCACAGCTTACTTCCTTCCCAGAGCAGACTGATGACAGACATTTCTCAAGATAAGGGCAGCAGTCAGACGAATATGCTTGGATACAGGACCTTCTCGTTGTTCCTGCAGGGAAGTATGGAGTTAATATGATATAGCTTTCACCAAAAAAAATAAAGAAACATCTCAAATTTGGAAACGAAGTGATTGTGAAACTACACAGCAAAATAATGGCTAATGACATTATCCTAACAGATGAAGGTAAACCAGGAAATGATCAATAAAGAAAAGAAATCTTAGATATATATGTCACTTGGAAAGTCATTCATAGATGGTTATATATCCTTCCAAGCAATGTTGCACCAGTTACATTTCATTTTGATACCAAACTCTTTTTTAATTCCTGGGCTCTAAGGAATTAAGAATAACATCAGCACAACAATATTCAGTGGATCAATATAATATCCACTATGATCAAGACACTGAGCAAAAGACAAGAATGTACAAAAAGAAGTGTTGACATTTATATTTAAACAGTTGCTAAAATTACAAATTAAGAGACAGAGATTACTTTAAAAAAGGAAAGAAAAAACAAGACATACTGCAAACTCAGGGAAAGGGGGTTTTATAGCAAATCTTCTGATGGCTTGAGCCGCTGCATCAGGTGGGTATACCATGGGTTGAGGGGGTGGGGGTGGTGGGGGAGCAGTTGGGTTTTGACTCATAGTAAATCGGCGATGACAGGCCGATCTCATAGCCATCTCTGAACAATGGTAGTCCTGAAAATACAACAATACACAGAAAGGTCTTTATGGGTTCAAAAGTAGACTCTATCTTTATGTTCATTACGTGCACGTGTTCCTCATAGAAAAATGGTCTAGGCCCATAACTTAAGAGGAACTTAACTCTTTCCTCCAATGTGTCTAAAAAAAGGCTCAGGAGACAGGTGCTTTACCTTGTGTCAGAAGCGACAAGTGACCATTCATGTTATAAAAATTGTACTCAAGTTACGGAGTGATATTGTCACATACACATTTTGAAAATGTCATAACTTTCCTCATTACTGTTCAGTTTTGTTAAACTTGGCATTAAATCAATAAGAATAAAAAGTTCTGTCCAGCCACACTGTTTGCTTTGATGTGTGGATAGTTTCAAATTTGGTTTCATACTACCTACTTTAACAGGATAAACACCATTTCCATATATTCTAAGGTTTAAAGAAAACCCACAAATATTCTTAACTCTTACAAATAAATGGAAAGACAATAAATCATAGAGACTTGTCTTACTTGAACATGAGAGGTAAGTGACCATCGTTTCCTGACCATTTTCTCACAAGTCAACCACTGGCACATGCTCTCTTTGGTTTTGGGAATGTGATGCCTGAAAACGTGGAGAAACACCTGTCTGGCACTTGGAAAATTTCTGGAGACATTCAAGAAAGAAAATTAATCAATCTGGACAGACTCTGCAATCATCACTATAATCATAGTCAAGTCTTGGTTAATTATAGTGATAAGATACTGTTACGTGTCCACTAATACACCAATAATCCCAACTTAACCACCGCCTCTCTTTAGCTCACAAATGATCTCTCATAATCTAGTAACATTTCAAATAATCATATTCTTGATAACTTATATACTCAAACAGTCTGAATCAAGATATCAATATGAGCGGGTGACCAACCAACTGAACAATAATTCTCATTCATCGTGCAGATTTGGGGAAACATTTTGAATTTCCACTATTTCCAACATGGGACCATCTGCGGGGATTTGGTTGGGATTATTTTGTTTAATCTAAGACAGGAGTTCTGCCGACTTTACCACCTGAAGAGTAAAATGACTCAACTTTACATTGAATTCCCTGTGCTTATGCTTTCAAACATTTCTTGCCGAGTTTGAAGTTGGTTCACCAACCCACTCGGGCACTTTTCTTCCTACTATCCTCAACAGTAATCTCATTTCAAAGGGAAAAAAAGCCTTAAGATATACAGTGTGGACTCCATTTTAAAGTCGCTTGGGTTGATCTTCGGTTGAGTTGATATTTTTTCTTTGGAACAGGCAGGGTTTTGGTTTAAATTCGAGGTGTTGACTTCAACACAAGCGTCGCAACACATGAATTGAACTAAATTTGTCCCCAGATCCTTCGATGTCTACATAAAAATAAACTATTTTTTTCCTGTGATTCCAAGGTGAAAATAGCCTACACGCTTGGTTCCCCTATTTTCTCATTTGGCCTAAGCTTCTTACTTGTATTGCGACAGACCTGCCATTTATAGGGATTAAACCCAAATCATTCCAATGCATGTTATCGATGGTTAATCACCATGGTGAAGTCGAATGGTTGTGTTGAACTTGGGATGTGTTGATCTATTTTCTACTCCCTCCAACAACATCAACGTAAGCGTAGTCGAGTGCAAATCAACTATGTCACTGTGTTGTGTAACCCATGATAAAATCCATACTTATGACAAAATCAATAGATTTCCAAAGTACATGATTTTTTTTGAGGGGGTAGTGTTTGTAATTTGCAATATTATTATGACAATCATTTTTCTAAATTTGACAAATTCATATGTACAAACAAATATTGGAATATTTAGTGAAAAATATCACATTGATAACTGCCGCTAAATTGATATTTTCAAAGACCATTTCAACATCAATGAAATAACACCAAAGACCTATGACAAACTTGTTTGGTTTTTTTTGCTTCCCTTGTTCACTCCATGTTCACAGTGCCTTGCAAAAACTATCAAAATGCAATGGATCAACTTTTTGAATATCAAAATTTTCCTTTTTCATCAAGAAATCTTTGCCAGTTAGAAAGGTCGTCAAATTTTCTTATTTCTCTTATCATATCTGGTGAGCAGCCATTTAGTACTTGGTTGCCAGGTAAATAGACTGGGGGCACACCACCCCTTGGATTCAAATCCTTGGCTTCTTGCCATTTGTTGCTGTGTCTATCATGCATGGTGATCTAGATGGATGGGAGCCTTTGGTGGCATTGAACATTTCGCAGTTTAATAATTGCCCATGTTCCTATCCAAAGAATCTGATTCTGCATACAGAATAGAGACTTGACTAATTACTCGTTTCAAAAAATAAAATAAGACACTGCTGTAATTGTAATACAATCTAATAAAACAAAATCATTATTGTAATTGTAAGAAAAAGAAAAAACATGTACTTACTTTCGACAGGATCCCCATTCACACTTGTATTCCAAAACGATGGAAACTGGTGTCTGGCCTTGACTCTCCGTAGCACCCGTTTCATTCTCTCCTTTTTTCCTTCTCAACCTAATAGGGGTTTTATCAACCATCGCCACAATTGCAGCCTTTCTTTTAGTGCCTGGGGGGACAACATTTGTCTGGGTGGCTTGCACTGGTCGTGACACTGTCACATTGTCACTGTTCAGGTCTTTATCACAAGAACTAGACCGAGAAATCACAGTCCGCTGCTGGGACACATTGATAGTGTTTGTGACTTTAGATGACATTGGAGGCGGCGGTACAGGAGAGGGACATGGTAATGTTGATATGCGGGTTTGAGAACGAGATATGGACGGCGTAGTCTGGTTTGCGATAACGGTTGAGACAGGGTTTGATGGCTTTTGAATTTGTGGCATACCAGGTTTTGAGATTTGATGTTGATGATGCTGGTGTTGTTGCTGGACTATCGTGGTTCCAGGCTGATGAGCTTGCTGTTGATTTTGCACAACATTATTCACCACAACTCGCTGAATGATGGTATTTTTGGACTGTTGTTGCTGTGCAGCTGGTACAGTAACAATCTGCTGCTGCTGTTGCTGAAAGACTACATTTCCAGACTGTTGTTGTTGTTGACCTACAAAATTGACCTGCTGCTGCTGCTGATTTACACCATTAATACCAGCAACATTGGCTACCTGTGCCACCTGTTGCTGATGCTGCACCACATTAACAATAATTTTCTGTGGTGCATTCCCTGACTCGGCACCAGAAACTGATTGTTGAGATAAAGAACTAACAGACATTCCAGTGCCATTAACTACTCTGATTTGGGAATTGTTTGAAATTGTATCTTGTACTGATTGTGCAATGTTATTAGTATAATTAGCTGGAACATCCACTTTGTTGGCATGTGATGAATTTGAGAGGACGGCAGAGGATGGAGAAATTTTGGGGGGCTGCGGTTGTGAGTTGTAACATCCATTTTCAAAATTGTGAATAATTCCATTTATCTTGGGACGCCCCGACTTGTCTACCAGCTTAGCTAGGTCTGATTTACCGCTGTCAGAGTCTGACAATTGTCCATTAAGAATATCAGACTGAAGTCCGGTGGACTGGGGGGATGGGGGAAGGTCACTGGACATAGAATCTGGGGATCCCAAAACACCATTCACCTCATGGCTGCCACCGTTGCATTGTGGAGCCGTTACTGGCAGTTGGTTCTGTGCCTGTTGCGATGTTTGAATCATAAGTTGGGAGTTTGGCAGCTGGTTTTGTTGTAGCTGTTGCTGAGAAATTTGACCGTGAGCTTGCGGCTCCTGTTGCAGAATTTGGTGATGGTTTACATGGTGGACAACATCAGATCTAGACGAAAGAGATTCATTTCTCACAACCTGAGTGCCATTCATAGTCAGCTGTAGATTGGTCGGAGGGGAGGGCTGGCTAAGAATTGCATTGGGTTGGATGACAATGTTTGTTGGTTGCTGGGCTGGTTGCTGCGGGGCCATACAGATACTTCCAGAATTGCCAGATAAAGATGAAATGTGCATTCCAACTGGCAGTTGGCTCTGGTTTATTACAATTTGTCTAGTGCCCTGAGCAGTTGAAATAGGCTGGGTCATAGATTGTTGGGTCTGCAGTGCTAAAGAGGGCAATACATTAACAGCTCCACTCTGCTGGATAATTAGAGAAGGTGTCTGTCTGTATTGAGGAACAACGAAAGACACAGTACCTGGTTGTTGACCCACAGCTCTTTGCTGTACAGTTCCGACAGTACCTACGTTTCCCTGGAGAACTACCTGCCGAGAGGGCATGACAATGGTACCTGGCTGAGCCTGGATGACAACTGTCGATGGCACTCCTGGCACCCCTCCAAGTGTTCTGTTGATAGGAGCTGCTGCTTGTTGCAAGGGTGCAGAGAGGACCATCTGGGGCTGGCCTTGACCCTGCACCGGCTGGCTACTCGACGACAACATGGCAGCAACAGCAGGG
Source organism: Tritonia tetraquetra (assembly GCA_030265355.1). Lineage (NCBI taxonomy): Eukaryota > Metazoa > Mollusca > Gastropoda > Nudibranchia > Tritoniidae > Tritonia > Tritonia tetraquetra. The sequence goes on along the minus strand of JARBEQ010249043.1, from coordinate 5,067 downwards.
GATGAGATGGACTGGGTGACATTGGCAATGGAAACAATGTTAGGGGTCAGTACTGGCTGCTGCTGACCAGTGACCTGCACATTGGATGGTGTATGAATGATTTGGTTGAATGGCATGGAAGGATTGGTTTGTGACATAGACTGGTGTTGAACAATTCCAGAGTTTTGATGACCTACAGTGATAAGATTGGAGCCCTGTAACGACAAATTTGTTCCTGAAACTGTCATATTTTGCTGAGCCTGTTGTGGAATGACTGAAATGTTTGCACCTTGCTGCATTACAGCGACACCAGAATTGGAAAGAGATGATGTGGTGACATTATTGTTTAAATGTTGCAAGGGTTGTTGGATTGTCTGTACACCGTGTTGTGCCTGGGATGGAACAGATGCTACTGTAGAAGTATTAATCACTCTGGTATTTGGTTGCACAACTGAAAAACTAGTGTTTTGCTGTAGACCTACACCATTTTGTACACAATTCTGTGATAAAGAAGTTGCCACAGCACTGTCTGAAACAAAGACACTATTATTTTTAATGCTAATAGTTTGCACTGTATTAGCGTTTGTGTTTTGAGCATTTGGGGTCACAGCATTACTGTATTTAATGGATTCATATGAGGACATGACAGGTGCTATGACTGAGGTCTGATTTATATGATTGTTGAGCATGGCAGGTTGAACGACTGAGGATGATGAAGGCTGTAAGGTATTTGTATGAGACTCGAATGATTGAGATGAGGGAACAGTGGATACATTCTGGTTTAAAGGAGCCGCTGGCTGGGAGGATAACGACTTTACAGCAGATTTGGTGCTCCGAATATCAGATGTGACAGTCGATAACCTTCCCTGCTGGTAGACTGGACGGTGGCTTGAATTCATAGGACTAGAGGAAACAGCAGGACATACCACAAATGTGCCTGGCTGAAGTTGAGAAGTGTTGAAAGGTTGGCTAGTAATGGTATTATACGAATGTTGGTGATTGACAGATGAAGAGTTGGGATCAAAGGGCATGGAGTCAGAGCTACCCTGGCACAATTTCTTAGCCAGGAGGCTTTTGACGCAAGATGCATCTGAAGACATGGCAGTCGGAACATCTGTGGTTGGTCCGTTTTGCACAAATGTTTGCTGGTTTGATGAATTGGTCTGAGGGGGTAATCCTTCCAGCTTTCTCTTTCCTTTAACCACAGGTGTTGTCACAATCACACGGCCAGGTTTGTTGCCATTGTTGAGGATATGAGTGGCTACTGGAGATTTCACTCTGGAAGCTGTACTGTTTGGAACATTAACTGCAGTCTTCGGTGTCACTGGGTTGGTTGCAGCACCTGTATGAAGAAGTTGATGTTGTAAAGAGTGTCTAAGCGGCTCCATGAGTCGCTGACGTAGCGTTGGAGTCACAACATGGGACGATGATGGTGTCTGCTGGGGACTTACATTCACACTAACAGGTTTATCCACTGAAAGCAAGAAAGAGAGAAGATACCTAAATGGCTGCCAGATATTTGGAAGGATATAAGCAAAACGCTTCCAAACAAGAAAAACTACATAATCCTTATTCAGATCAACATTGGATCATTATGAATTTACACGGCAATCCAAACTATGATTCTTTTTTTTTAATAGCACCGCAACCAATTGAAAGAAAAGTCATAAGACATGACGGCTACGATCAAAATCCTCTATCTATATCATATGACTGTGTCACTTTACAAAAAATAAAGAAAAAAGAGAAGCTTTGTTTTAAAAATAAAATCATCGTTTTCTTTCTGAAATTTTAATTATTATTTCTCAAAATCAATTCTGATATGATAAAAGCATTTTTATTAACATTAATAAATCATAGAAAACTGAGCATCTTTAAGAATATTATAAATTCCAAGGCATGCAGAGCATGTACTAAAAATAAGGAGGAATTTCTATTCCAGCATAAACTGTTGTTAAGTAAATCCTTTTAAATGATGCAAAAAGACAAGAGCAGCCAGAAACCAAGCAAAGAGATGGGATAAATAGCAAGCAGCATGAGTGCAGATTAATAGAAAGCCATTGTAGAATGAATGCAGTCGCCAGCAGACACCAAAAGGTGGTGGGAATTAAGGGTAAATTCTGGTATAATATAAATAATTCTTTTTAAAAAGCAAATCAATAAATTACTGTTGCACACCACATCAAATCTTAATAAATATTATGCTAATATGTTAAAGAGGAACATTATCTTGACTTAGTTATTTTTGCAGTCAGTATTTGAATCAAATACAAAATGTGATACACATCATTACAATAAAAACAAGAACATTGACATAATACTATTCTGTTACTTTCTCAAAACTTAGAGCAGAGATTAACTAGAGAGTTACTTCTCCCCATTGTAAATATTATTGAAAAAGTTGATTCAAAGTTAAGTATGGTAATCACTCTTGACTAAATGTGCTCTGGAATCCTCTGATAGGATATGGTGCGTAAAACAGGTGCATAAATGATGACAAGCCAATCAGTATAATATAATATATCAGCTTCTCACATAATCAAGGACATGCTCTACAATAAATTAATTCCTAACCAAATTCCTGTGCACAGGAAGTGTGATACTAAACATGAACAATTTTGTTATCATGTTTAGGTAAGAGAGCAGTCATTAGTGAAAAATCAATCTTTGCCAACAAGAAGTGGGAAAAGATATAACTGCAGAAAAATTGTATCTTCATTATTCTGTGTCCGTAACAGATGCTAATATATTCTTTTCTACAATATCTTTCATCACAGCTTCATTTCCCATTATAATCCATGCACAAGAGCGGAGTTACTTGAAACAGTAGAAAAGAGCAAGATTTGCAATTTTTAAAGATGATATCCTGAGCAGGTGAACAGTATTCTAGGAAAAGTAATGCATTCTTTCATTAAACCTACCACATGTTCAATTTTAGTGACCACAATACACAAAATTAACAAAAAAACAAAAACAGAAATAAAGTTTTCTACCATAAATCATGAATAAAATACTATGCCAATTCATCACTATGTGACAAAGTAAGAAGCTTCTAAGATTATATATGAAGAGAAAAGTATGGACAAGATTTAAATGCTAACCATACACCAAACAAGATTATTCTATAAAACCCTCCATTGATCAGTAACAATTATTGTGGGAATATATTTAATATCTGATCCTACAATTTTTTCACATAAGTATTAAAACAAAAAAATCTTAATTAATCTACCGGCCAATGGCCAACTAAAATGAAGAAATACTGAAAGCCCCTGTGTGAAGTGCTGAATTTATTTCAACGCCTTTCATTAATTAACCAGCAAAAAGTCATCAAATTGATACAGCCAACACGTGAAGATTTAAATGACTAGCAACCAAAAAAAAAAAACTTTCAATATCTAAATTAGGCTAGAATATCAGAAAAAGTTTGGAGATAAATATCAGGGTTGTTTTTTTTTTCCGTTTGGCAATGACTCATACCCAATTAAAACAACTCTTTTTGGGGTGGTTTTTTTTTTATTGAGGTGGAAAGAACATAGGCGGAGAGAAATGAATGTAATCAAACTCAGAAACTATGATTATTCAAGAATTGAATTCACATTGAAAAGCATGAGTGCTAAACATGCTTGCTAAGTAAATCTATAAAGTGTAAATGCATCATAATGCAAAAATAACCAATCATATGCAGCTCTTATCCTAACTATCTCTTTTTATCTCAAAGTTATATTGACAAGCTCGCTAACTTCATTTTTAAAAAGCAGTTAGAAACAAGAACACTTTATTAGTATGCCATATATCGTTTCTACTCTCTAAGATTTTACCTTTATCGTTTTGAATTGTGGTCACTGCAAATGGTAGCTGAGTTGACCTTTTGCAAATCCCTTCAAAAAATACATCCCTGTCCCCATTCTTCCTATTGATGCTTAGTATCTCCACGTGGTCAAAAATTGTTCTGTGGAAGACAAAGAAACAATTAAAGAATTTAAAAATCGGACAAAGGCCAGGACAATAGACAATCATGTTTGTGTGATTGAACCAGTTAATTCACATCAGACACCTGTTCATCTATCAATCATACATAGCTCAATGAGAAAAGACAAATGCCAATCACCAACAAAAACAATCATTATGACCAAAGCAATCAACAGTTCATACTTGCAAAATAATGGGATAGTGCAAAAGATTATGATTTTACAATGAAACTCGATACTTACTTCACCATTTGCAAAAAGTCTGCTGATGAGAGTGTGTTTTTGATACCAAACCTCCGACAAAACTGCAGATACTCTGAGAATAACTCCACTTGATTCACCTTACTTCTCTTCTTGACTTCATATGTTGCTTTTAACCTGAACACAAAAAAAAAGGATTCCTATCTGACTGTTCATTTCATTTTCTTACCACAGGGATGTTCTTTGTTTAAAGACGGAAATTAATTTTACGCAGTTGGAATGTCAAACTCAACAAAATGTGTAAGAGACAAAAGGGTAGAAAATTCAAGGAGAGAAAAACATGATTTAGTCATAAATAACAGTGTAAGGGACCACTATGAATGACATCAGCAACACATTAACAAAGATAATGTGTAACATGTGTTTTGTTTGTTTGATCGAACCACATTTAATACTGCAGAGCGGTGTTGGGGCCAGCCCTATGTTCAAACATGAAAGGCACACAAGATACTTACCATAAATCCATGCACCCTGACACCGAACATGACTAAACACAGAGCCGGAAATGCTTTGGATCAGAAGTTTCAGACAAGCAGGTGATCAGCCCGATGTGTCCATAACTCTTTACTGGCACCATGACACTGAGCAGTATTAATTAGTCAAAGACAGGCCAATAAACTTCCCTCAGCTATTGATAAAACTGGGAGGTTCTACCACTCTGGGCATACATGAAGTGGCATAATCATAAAAAAATGTCTTTCAATTTGATCAATTATATTAAGTCAAGAAGCCGGTTTGAGATTAAATGACATATTAAGTCTTTCTTTCTTTCTTATCCTATTCCCTTTTACCATTACAGTGTAGGGCCAGCACTATGAGGCTGGGTTTCTCTGGATCAAGATATTAAGCCAAGCAG
>JARBEQ010249032.1:0-10961 GCA_030265355.1 Tritonia tetraquetra | reverse complement strand
TGGTTTTTGTTTCTTTTTTTTTTTGTTTTTCTTTTAATTTCAATTTGTGGGTTTTTCCCCCCCCCCCCCCCCCGAGTTGCTGCTGTTGATGTAGTTGCCTGGCTTTTAAAAATGACTTATAAGTTATATATTCGTGTCATCGCCGAGGTGGTGGGGACATTACACATACAACCAGTTTTGATGCAGTCAAGGAATATGGACAGGAAAAGAGTTGTAATAATATGATGGTTATACAATATCAGGACCATGCGATCTTATACAAACTACCACAGCAAGGATAAAAACCTAATTTCAAAGCAAAGAAACCCCAAATATTGGATCTCAGTGCTATAGGAGTAATAAGACTCTCATTTGATGGGGAATGTCACAGAGGGATATGAATATTTAGGGCTCGAAATGGAAATGGTGAGAAAATCTCCACAGAAATTAGGAAATGCTCTAATATAATATTATATTATTATAATAATCGAGTAGAGTAGGCCGAAAGGCCGCTGCCCGGACAGGATTAATTCCTACCACAAAACACAAAAAGTCACAGTGCGCTGATCACCTATCTTGATCCAGAGTAAATCCGCCTCATAGAGCGGGTCCTACACCGTGTTGTTAACAGGGAACTGGATAAGAAGTTTAGGGATAGCTAAAAAAATTGAGCGTGACTGTCGTTTTTTACCCTGAGGTCTTCATATATTGTTATTAATCCTAAGTACAGAAACGGGAAAGTAGTCTGCGATAGTCCAGCGTATTTCCTGAAAATGACCAGTGGTATCGGAACGTACAAAGACTGGATAGCATTGTTCAATCTTCGCGTCATATGACCCATTCGTCATTCGTTCCAAATAATCGTTTCTTTGTCTCTCTGTCGGGATTGGAAACAAATAATGGACTGTTACCCCTTAGAGACCATGATTGCTGCTTACGGAATATTCATTTGATCAATGGGACTGGTGCCGGTTTCGGTAGCTTGGAATGACATTTTCTCAGGATAGAACGATGGTTTATCCCATAGATTATATTCTTCAAGGAAACAAAGAAGTTTTTGATGTGTGACTCGAACCCATGACCCTCGCCGTTGAAGCCCGTTGCCTTAACCACTTCGCCATCCTACCCACTTGCCTTCATGTTGACTAGGGTGGGGTTTTGGGGTTTTTTTCCCTCTAGGCGAAGTCAAAATATAAAGTGAAAAGTCGTGACTTTTCTAAAACGTACTTTCTTTCTCATACTACTGTAAATAACCGACTTATGATTTATATATATATATATATCTACACCCTTATGTAAGGCTATTAGCACCACAATCACACCCCCACCCACTTTCGCTATTTACTTTCTCGTTTGTTTGTTTTTTATCATTGCGTTTCCAACCATTTTTCTCTCCCCTTTTAATCACATTAGTTAATGCAAGCGCATAGTAGTAGGCTACAACCAGCAACAAAAAGACAAGTGTTGTCAACACTGCGAAAGGGTTTCTGACCCCCTCTCCCTTCTGAGGTTTCTAAGGGAAAAAAACCCAAAACATGCATTCATGTTGACATACAGTGGTTTGAGTAAAACTAAAACGCCCTCTCCTACCACAAACTTGATCTCATCATGCCATGCAGTGTGATATGTCATGCCTCCAACATTCGTTCAATTTCAACGCTCACTTTCACGTCATCCACTTGAGTATTCGTCATGCATGCATGTCAAGCGCCTTGTAAGTGAGTGGCCGAAATGAGTGAATCTCTGACAGGGACGGGGTTAATGGGATGAAATCGATGCACAAGTCTCAAGTCATAAAACACAATCCCAGCTGTATCCACTTTATCGTGTGGAATAGATGGGACGGCCACATTTATTTAGAGGTAGTCTAGCGCCATTGTCAATAACGACATTTTCATTGAGAGAGCTCAGTACATACACCATTTTATTGGGCGGCATAAACCATTTGATTAAAGGGAAGGAATCGAGGGAGTGTGTCTATCTATACCCGCCAGTAAGGGAAGGAATCGAGAGAGTGTGTCTATATGTACCCGATAGTAAGGGAAGGAATCGAGAGAGTGTGTCTATCTGTACCCGATAGTAAGGGAAGGAATCGAGAGAGTGTGTCTATCTGTACCCGATAGTAAGGGAAGGAATCGAAAGAGTGTGTCTATCTGTACCCGATAGTAAGGGAAAGAATCGAGAGAGTGTGTCTATCTGTACCCGATGGTAAGGGAAGGAATCGAGAGAGTGTGTCTATCTGTACCCGATGGTAAGGGAAGGAATCGAGAGAGTGTGTCTATCTGTACCCCCTAGTAAGGGAAGGAATCGAGAGAGTGTGTCTATCTGTACCCGATAGTAAGGGAAGGAATCGAGGGAGTGTGTCTATCTATACCCGTTAGTAAGGGAAGGAATCGAGAGAGTGTGTCTATCAGTACCCCCTAGTAAGGGAAGGAATCGAGAGAGTGTGTCTATCTGTACCCGCTAGTTCACTACGCTCTTCATTATACTTACCCACGCAATTACCTTTAAAGTCTAAAGGAGCAAGGACTAGTAATAATTAAATGGCATCAAGGAAACGGGGTCCCAGTGGCGCAGAGGTATGGTTCTGGCATCTGAAGCGAAAGGTACTGGGTTCGAATGCTATCGGCGACAGTTGTTTTTTCTTTATAAACACATTTGCCACTCCTCTGATCCTATGAAGGTAGGTGGGATCAAGAACCTAGTCGTATCGGAGATGGACGATAAATTCGGAGGTCCCGTGTGCAACTTGTGCACGTTAAAGAACTCTTGGCAGTTGGAAATCGAGAAGAGTAGGCCGAAAGACCGCTGTCTGGTCAAAAATAATTCCTACCACAAAAAAAGTCACAGTGGGCTGATATCTTCCTCCAGAGTAAATCCGCCTCATAGAGTGGGCCCTACACTCTAATGGTAACAGGGAACTGGATAAGAAAGAAATAATCAATGAAAGTAGAAAAATGGTCCCACTTTCATTGATACATTCACGACATAATACGAAGACTTCATTTCACGTTTAACCATCGAGATCAGTGGAGCTAAAGTTATAAGGGATTGATGTCCTTCTCCTCCAAGGAATCATTTCGCAATTTTATATATCTTGTTGTGGCCTCGGCGGGACTCCTGTCACATTGCAATAAATTCGGTTTTGGCGTTGATTGTCATTTGTCGTTAGACGTGAAAAGTAGTTTCAATCACGTACGATGGAACAGATTTTACAGTATGGTTTGACTTTTTATTTTATTGTTGGGCACCAATTTACAAATTACATTTGTCCAAAGTTTTAATTGCTGACATAAAACCGTTGATCATAAAGAATTCATGTAATAGAATATCCCCTAATGATATTATTGTATGTAAACACGAGGCAACATACATGGTTGTGTATAGAACTCAATAATCATAGCACAGTAGGGGGAACAAAGCTTAAAGTTGTTAGTTTTACGCCCTTGGCAACACATTTAGGTCATATCAAAGGGGGACTTCCGAATTATAGTACATCTCCGATAGGACTTTTTTCCTTTAGAATCACCAACTCGAGAAAGTTTAAATGAAAACATCCCAACGTCACCGCCGGGATTCGAACCCAGTACCTTGTGCTCACGAAGCGAAAGCGTTAACCACTACGCCACGAGGCTCCCCAGTACATACAGCGGATACAAGGTAACGGAGGAAAATTAGCTCATAACTGGAAGATGAATAAGGACATGTTATCCCAATAAGGGGGTTTAGGAAAGAAAAACACCACGAAACAAATAAATTAAGTAAAACAATAATTAGAGGAAACATCCAGGCATAGCCATATGAAGCATGTCTATGAAAACCTCAAGCCTCACGGAGTCGGTGCTCAACCCGGATTCAGTAGTTTGAATAAAATACGTTGTGACAATTTAATTTGTTACTTTCTGGATTAGCATTTCCATATTGTATTTGATTTATAAATATTCGTATATTTTGCAAGTAGATCATATATATAATATGTAACTGCAATTCGACAACAAAAATATCTAGGTAGAAGAGGGAGGAGGCGCTATACCTGTCCAAATGTTGTTAAAATGCGTGACAAAAATCGGGCTTACTCCTTTATAGATGTAGATGAGTGATACACTGAAGAGCATAAAAAAGGAGGTGAGGGGGGGGGGGACTTTAGACTACTTGTTTGCTCTTGTCTGTATTTAGAAATGTGGATTTTCCGCCTATGAAAAGTCCTATTTAACTTTGGGGCCAATAACACGGAGCATAGCCCGGTTTATGTACCTATGTTTAAGCGAACAAGACCGTCTGAGTTACTCATGCATGGATAAGATCTTTCTTTCTTTCTTTATCAATAACCTTTTAGTACCTTTCGGTGTAAGGTTGCATGGATAAGATACTGTTCTAAAAAGGAAAATATGAAAGTAAACAAAAATTGTCCTTTTACGGTACGAAAATTTGTTGGCTATTGGTAGGAATGGAATATTATACCAGTTTAACTGGTGTGTTGTCCAGTTCTAGAGAGCGCATGCGCTAGTATAAACGAAAAGCCTTATTTCATTTCCAACAGATCATTACAGCCATCCTAATTAACCGCAACATCACGTTGATGGTAAAGGTAATGAAATCAATAAAAGATTAATGGCCATGTCTAGAGTTGTATTGGTCCTTCACTGCTGATAGATACTAGTTTCTTTTAAATAATATAATAATTTGATGTTGGAACACCACAAAAAGAATAAAACTGACTATACACCAGAGTATATAAATAGAAAACTACCAGAGGGATACGTTCCTCACAAAGCCTATCTATTGGTGCGGTGAAGGTTTTTGCCACTACAATCTATGAACGAATTCCATCTATACCTCATGCGAGTTATCACCCGTCTTTATAATATACGCATTCATTTCTACCCCTTGCACCGGAAACGTGATTCTCTGCGCTCTCTGGTAGTTCTTTTTTGTAAACTCTTTGCTATACAGTAAGATAGATCAAAACGAAACTGAATTAAATGGTCTTCTCTATTTCCAAAACGTTGGCACAAAGGCTGAGAATGAAGATTGATTTTGAAATGTTATATGGATAGGCCCCCTGCAACTCCATTAAATCTAAGAAAGCTGATCTTTATTTTGTATGGAGAGCCCAGTGCCTTGTCTCGACATATAACACGCTTTTGCTTCATTTATAAAAAAAGGCCCTGATCGTGCACCTTTTTTTGTGACAATTCCCTTGGTGATAGAAAAGCGTATTTACTACAATATATACTTTTCTATGTTATCTCTCTGATACCAAAATGTCTGATCAAGGCTCCTCCGTTCTATATCTAAATCATTCTTACCGAGTTCCCTCATTTCATCTGAATGACCTTGTTTTACATTGCAATCAAATAAAGAAGGGGAAAAAAACGATGGTTGGAAAATAATAATATCGCATTTTGTGTCATGGGTAATATAAATAACAGTAATCATCCAGTCAATTTCTCCGTGATAATTTTGAAGGCGTTGCCGAAATCGATCCCTTGCTTCTATTGCATTTTTTATGGCTTCTCTTTAGGCTGGGTGGTTAAGAGCAATTTTATTTGTCATACAATAGTTCTCACGTACTTTACAGGGAGAAAGGAACTCGAATAACGTATAAACTTTTCCCATTGTCACCTGCGGACAGCTATCAAGTGCGTATCTAGCCAAAATGTTATATTGTCTCTTGTAGAAATACCACGCCTAATTACTTTAGAATGTCAACTGCAAAGATCGCCCTACAGATTACAGCTTGATCAGCATTAACATACAATAGTTTAAAGACGGCAAATAAGAAAATAATCATAAATGCCATACACCTGTGCATATACATTACATCTTAATTTGTGTTGTCAATCGTAAACATGAGACAAATTGTCACTTGTCGCTTCACTAAGCTCCGGCCTTATGAGTCTTAAAGGTTATCAATGACGTACAATACATGAGACGAGATGGCATAGTTACAGATAGCGGACCTCTATGACGAGGGTGTCCTGGTTTATGTTGCCAATTCATCGTAAACATGAGACGAGATGGCATAGTTACAGATAGCGGACCTCTATGGCAATGGTGTCCTGGTTTATGTTGCCAATTCATCGTAAACATGAGACGAGATGGCAAAGTTACAGATAGCGGACCTCTATGGCGAGGGTGTCCTAGTTCGAGTCCCACTTCAGACACTTCGTTTTATTCCTTGGGCAAGAAACTTGGCTCCGATTGCATCACTTGCCTCAGGTGTAAAAATAGGTAACAATTTTCATCTGAGAGTTGGGGAAATACTTGCGATAGATCCGATTGTTGTCCATAAAGTGATATAGTGTCACTTGTCTGCTTCAAGCTTCTGGGTTAACCCCCAAACCTTTTTACATGTTAATATACAGGTTTCAATATTATATATGCCTCTACATCGGGTCTCTTCCATTACTGACAAATGTAATATACCCCTAAAAAAATAATTTTCGACAGAATTCATTTCTGTGTAGCATTTTTTTAAAAAATCAATCTATCGCCGTGTTAGTTTTTGTCCTCGGTCACGTGTTCGCGCACACACTCACAAATTAAAGCGATTTGGAGCCAGGGGAAGTAACTGGACATTTGTTTGTTCCTTTTCAAATATTCATCGGTGCTGAGTCAGTTATTGTTCATTACAGCTCGTCTTTTCAAAACGGATAACACTACACCAGCCAGATCGATATAGACATAAAGGTAGATGAGTGAATACATAGATATATTCTAAATATAGATATATATATAATCTGTAGAAGGGGGCGGGGGGGAGAGCGGGCGGGGAGGGGGGGGTGTAAAACTAACTTTACAAGATAGAGAGGTGGGGTGGGGCTTGGGTGAGAGTTAAAGAAGATAGTGTTTGTGTGTTTCCAGATACACATAGAGATTTTGGAAATCGACGCGCAAAAATATGACGAAAAGGGTAGATAACTCTTTTTCACAACAATGGTAACACGTATTTCGTCGGTTATGTACCTTTGTACAATTCTTTGTCATGGCATCGTAACTTATTGGATATTTTGTTCCACGAGGAATGGACTAATCTCTTGGCTACTTTAGGAAAGATAAACAATTTGACGGCACTTACTCCTGCAGACGCTGTAAGAATGATTTCGATAATGAACCACCTATTGTGACTTTTATTATAACAATAACTAACACTTTTGACCCATTACTCACGATGTCATCGCCTTCAGTTGCATTGTTTGTTTACAGCGTTATCTGGTCGTTTTCTGGGGTCCCAATGCAGTTGTAGTTGTAGCAAACTGTTTATACGGAAGCCGTTGAATTTTAGATTACTAATGGTAGCACTAAAATCTCGCATGTGGTTGTTTGCAGACTTGCAGAGTCACTTGCTTCGTGTCCCTGAACCCTAAAGTTGAAACATACTTCGAGAGGAAAAAAAGCAAACTAGACCTGTTTTGGCATGACAGCGTATGCGTTCGCTATACTGACCTGGTGTCGTTATCACCGCTACACCGACCCGCTTCGTTACTGATAGCCGTTTTATTTCCAAGGTAAGGGTTAAAGAGAAGCGAATCTCCTTCAATGTGGAATGCGTTGTATCTGCATTGGCTCACAATATTGGAACAATGTATTTAAACATCACGTTTCCCACAGCAATGTTATATATAGATAAGTATTTCTCTAAATATTTATCTGCAATATCTCCTGGATATCATGGATATTCAGAGCAAATCTCTAAGAACTGGAACTGTCCAGATAGAAATAATTCAAGCTTTGATTCCGAACACGGGAGAGCGATTCTTAAGTCAGCACACACACACACACACACACACACACACACACACACACACACACACACAAGCAACAACAAAAACCCGAATTATTTGAGGATAATGTACAGGATTGAAATAGTAATAGGTTTTCTGTTTACAAGGTCATCAAGGCGCAAAGCCTTGACACTATTCTTTATTTTTGTTGTGAACGCCTGCCTTTATCTACTGTTCTTTGCGATGTGTTTGTGAGCGTGCTAAAGATGTTAGTTACAACGTTAAGATCGTTGTTGAAAATAGCAGGGAGGTGTGGGTCTTCTTATACATTTTTCTTTAACATCATTGCATAATGAAATTTCATTGCTGGTAGCTTTTCCGGAAGTCTCAAATTTTCAACTTTTTTCCCATGCATTATTTTTATCTATATGTTTGTAATTCATATTTTGACAGGCTATGTCTATTAGCCTCCTAAGTTATTGCCTGTGAAATGTATATTTAGTATATACATGTGCGTCTATTAGATACCAGTATGTACGTTTGTGTATATCATTAATCATTTGAACATTTGAACATTTAGCATTTCTTCTTTCTCTGTGCCAAATTTCATATCCCAAACAATTCTTAAGTCAAAGAGCAGAGATTAGAAAATATTGAAAAGATGCACCGTATGTTAAATAGAATACTGGTTGTGTGAAAAATGTCTTTTAAACAAATGCTCTAGAGCCCGATATGTAACAATAGCGACGATGTGTTTTTAAAACCATGAAACATTAATAATAGTGGACTGAAGATCAGTTTTCAAGGATTAAGGAAACCTAATAGGCTGCCAAAAAATCTCAAACCCATAACCAATTTCAACATGGATAGAAAACTTTGTTTGTCTTAGTTTCCAGTAGAATCCGTCCAAAAATAGAAAACTATATCCCGCAGCCAAAGTGGATTAAAATACAAATTAATAAATCTCAACAAAAAGTCAGTAGGATGAATAAGGCCTGCCAATATTCGGAAATGGGAAAAAGAAAAAATATGTAGGAGAAACACAAAAAACAAAAAAAACAAAGCACCAACAAACAACAAACAAACCAGAAAAAAACAAGCATTAAAATATTCGTGGAACAATTTAATTCTATCGGACATCGTAGATTATGTAATGGCTCCGATAACATGGGTTTGTTTATAAAACATATTATTATTATTATTTTGATCAAAATAATTACTCACAATCTATCAGTCAGCAAATACAGTGTGGTTAACGCCAGCTTTCATGTGTTTACATACGTATATTAAAAGTTAAGGTGTATGTTGCAAGTGAGAGCAAACAGACATAATATACATACAAATTAAATACAAAAAGTAAATAAAAATAGAATTTATCACACATTTTTAAAAAATTAGATAAGTAAATAGTAATAATGATAATAAAAATCAAAATTCTTAAAATGAAAAATACCAACACAGATTATGATCGAAGGACGGAATTCGTCTTAGCACAGATATTGTCACCTGTCATAATGTGTAAGCCACTAGACTAGACTTCCAAAACATTTTTTTAAAAAATATTTAAGAAATAGAAGCATAGGGTTTAGACGTGCACAGAGAATGAATGTATCTTCCAACTCCCAAAAAGCGGTCAACTGTCGATTTCAATCTCTAGACCCACCCTGTGTATGAATGAAGTCAATACGGTGCTCTCATCACTAAAAGTCCTTTTTAGTGTGGAAGAACAGACAGGCCACGAAACTCATAGAAAAGAAGTGGGGACCTGGAAATGAAAAAAAAGCGGTCACTCGTTGAGTGAACGCCAGAAACAGTCCTAGGACAGACACAAATGGAAATCCTCAGACCTTGGCCTATTAATACCCTGACAGTGGTGACAGCCAATGGCAAAGATGCGTGTAGATGTCGGCCTATTAATACCCTGATAGTGGTGACGGCCAAGGGCAAAGATGAGTGTAGATGACGGCCTATTAATAGCCTGACAGTGGTGACGGCCAATGGCAATGATGAGTGTAGATGACGGCCTATTAATACCCTGACAGTGGTGACGGCCAATGGCAAAGATGAGTGTAGATGACGGCCTATTAATACCCTGACAGTGGTGACGGCCAATGGCAATGATGAGTGTAGAAGACGAGTGAAGCATACACAGACTGATCACACAGCTTTCAAGAGGAAGAAAAGAAACAAGCATCATCTGGCATTTTTGTATTAAGATGTACACAAATCCAAGCAGTCTATTAAACACAGTAGCGTCCAGGGACGAAATACAGAGAGCAGTCCAGATAAATCGAGTTAAATCAAGACCTATATAACTACGTTTGTACAGAGGGCCGTGCTCGAACCTATACTCGAAGACAATAATATGACGATGATGATGATAATAACAATAATGCTAATGATGATAATAACAACAACACCAGCAACAATGATATAGATCCCCCAAACCCGGGTGATAGCCCAATGTATTATTGCATGATTGAGTCGAGACCGCACAGACTCGCTGACGAGTGACATTTCGAAAGTGTCTTAGGCAGCTCTCATAATATAGGCTAGTGTGGCAAGTAGCAGATTCACATCGGAATTACTCAGCCTGCTACTACGATGCATTTTCTCATGCCTGGGTTGATAACTTCATAATTTTACGAAGTTGAATTTAAGGTAGATAGATACAAGATAATAAAGTACGATATTTGTCATTTTAAGGCAAATTGTCTTGGCATAAAGTAGCATTAGTTAAATGAAACAAACAAAGCTAAATACATAATACGAATTACTAGAACATTCAGTATAAAATAAAAACATCAATGAATATACACAGGACAAACGTATTACTTTAAATTGACATGCCGACTTTGCAACGAGTTTCATCAATTGTAGAGCGTTAGATAAAAAGAAAAAAATCGACGATAGCAACAATCGCTTTGTAGGAAATAACGAAACAGAAAAAATACCATAACCCAATATAACACAGAACCCACAAAATAATATTATGCATATCTATGAAACCCAGGAAAATCATTTCCGTTTCCCCTAGGCAGGTTTTTTTCAATCATCCCCTCAAACACCAAACCTTTCTTTTTTTTTCTTTTGTTTTCTCTTTAGATTATGTAATCGATTCTCATTCATAATCCTCGATCTCATTTGTCAACATCGGCTTAACAAAAGAAATGGCAGAGAGGAAAGAGAAGAGAGAGAGAGAGAGAGAGAGAGAGAGAGAGAGAGAGAGAGAGAGAGAGAGAGAGAGAGAGAGAG
>JARBEQ010248999.1:0-11314 GCA_030265355.1 Tritonia tetraquetra | reverse complement strand
AAATACCCGAACCCAAAATCCTCCCACCCCCCCCCCCCCCCCTCCCCCAACCCCATATGTGACCAATAGAAACAAGTTTTTAATCATAGGCTACATTAAACATGGTTTTCCATTGGCCACAGGGTATGAAATTCTAAAGGCTTAGGTCAAGTATTAAAAACATACAATACGTATGTCTTACGCTTGTAGTTTTAATTATGTAGGTACAACCAGACTTACGTAGCTAGAGATTTACACTGACGATACGCCTTTCAGTCATTTTACTTGATTATAGACACTCTTACGCCAGCAAGTTAATTAAGTCATGAAAAAAATTCTCTCACCTCAGCAGGTGCAGATGCTGTAGAGCCCTGGGGAGTCTTGGCATCCAGGTTGTTCAAATCCTCATCTCCATCTCTATCTCCACAATCAGAAAGCTCAGCATCATCAGCCCCCGTTGGCTCCTGCCTTGGTTCTTTCCCCAACAGCCTCCTTTCATCGGTCAAAGGAGAAGGTTGAGGGGACAGGGAGCTTGGTCGTATCACATAGCTGGACACAGGACAAACAATCCAAATAGTAAAATAACTTTTAAGACACATATACATTTTAAGGGTTCCATTACAAAATGTTTTTTGTTTATTTGTTTGTATATTTGTTTGATCAAACACCATTAATACCACATAGCAATGTTGGAGCCAACCCCACTTTCAGTCATGAAAAGCACACAAAATGCACGATGTAAATGCAGGCACCCCGACCGCCAAGCATGGCTGTACACAGGGTTGGAAATGCTGTGGATCAAAGAACTTCTGACAAGCAGGTGATCGACCCACTGTGTCCATAACTATTTATTGACACCGTGAGCAATACACAGCAGTATCAATCATAATCAAGGCTAATAAACAAATTAATGTAGCCGTCTTGATCACGTTGATAGGGTAAGCAGGTGATCATCCCACTGTGAGATTGCAAACCTTCTGTGTATAATGAACTAACATTTCAAGTATTGCACTTAAACAGGTTAACACAAACATTTTGTCTGTTAAACACACTTCAATCGTAACCTTTTTTTGTAAGGGAGCCCTTCGCCTATTTACCAATACGGTACTTTATACAGAAGTAAACCAAGTAAGATAGTTTGGCAATATAAATAGAAGAGATAACAAAATAATCCCTAGAATATTATTTGAACATATCCCTATGGGAACAAACCCAACAGAAAGGCAAAGGAAGATGCTTATGAGAGTCATTTCTCTTGCAGACCAGATTTTGACTCAGAACCTTCCGTGCACAAAACTATAAAGCCAGGGGGAATTATGAATAGATCAGTTTAGTGGAGCTATTTACAGAAGAATACATTTAACAACACTATTTGAAATTTCACTTTCATCATTTTCTAAGCGATATAGAAGGACAATAAAATGGTACTGGGATATAAATGTTTCTTCTTGACTGTCACTCAATTGATCTCTAGCGCAGTAGTTAAGTCACTCTACTTTGGACTTGGAGGATCGGGTTCGAGCCTGCTTAGCGTGGGGGGTTTTCTCTGGTTCTTTAGGAGTTTTCATGGCTTTGACCTAAAGATTCACATAGAAGTTCTTTAAAACTGCCTTTGATATGATCTTTATGTGTTGAAACCGGCATAAAACAAGCTTTTGAAGTTTTAAACAATAGTTTTATCTAAGGGGTGGTTGTGTGGCTACACTAATTTGTTATCATCATTAAAGAGGATCCAATGATATACAATAAATAGAAAGGGCTAGGTGGATCCAATTGTCTTCCAACTTACACAATGTCTCCTACTTCTAGTTGAAGATCATAGCTAGGGTTGATGATGACGTAGGAGATGGTTGTACGCTTACCATTCACTTCATCTGAAATATTTGAAAATATCATAATAATACCAATAATAATTATTATAATAATAACAATAATAATAACAATAATAATAACAATAATAATAATAATAATAATAGTAGTAATGATTATAAAACGTATTCATCTCAAAAAGATAAATTATCTGTATCATTATCATCAACTTTATCATCGTGTATAAACATGTTTATCCTTTTCTTCTTCATCATCATCATCATAATCATCATCATCATCATCATAAACTTATTGTATTTCCCCATAATAACTTCCTATTTAAATCGAATTCAGGGTGCACTCTCCTTGGCCTTGTGGGGCCAATCTACATGAGGAGATGTGGGGCCATTTTAAATGAGGAAATGTGGGGCCAATCTACATGAGGAGATGCGGGGCCAATCTACATGAGGAGATGTGGGCCAATCTACATGAGGAGATATAATCTCAGAGTACATATTGACTTTCATCATGTGCATGGATCATTCAACAAAACCTACTGTCTCTATAATCCTCCGCTGGTATATTTAGGCACTGCATCCGGCATTTCACCATTTGGATGATTTCCTGGCGTTCTGGAGTCAGGTTGGCGCTTCCCGGATACTCCTCATCATGAACAGCTAAAGACATCTGTGGAAGAAATACAATGCAAAACATAACAATCTAAACCCCACATCACAGGGTCTCTCAACGCTCATCACGATGACAGTACCAATATACGTTCATTTCATTGCTCAGAAGTTTCCAGTTGTTTGACAGTTCTGATCTATGGTTATTTGAAGATTTTTTAAATGGATAACAGATTCCCATAGATATTCCATTAGTATTGAATGAAAAACTTAGGGTTGGTTAAATCAATTTGTTATCCTTATTTTCAAATTAAAATAATAACAACCCGTTTATTAATATTGTTAAGTTACAGCAAAACAAAGACTGCCAAACTTTCAAAAAACAAAACCCAGACCAATACATTATATTAGAGATTGTTTCTTTTCAGTCAACTACATCTTCAGGTAAAGACTTTGCTCTGATAAATCTATTGGCATGAAAACCTTTTTGCAAAAATTGACTGGTCTTGCTAAACATGAAATCAATTTTATTCTTCTCAATCGTCTCATGCAATTTGTCTCTATGACATCATACACCAAGGCCCTACAAAACAAATAATCTCTGATGGTTTAACAATTGTCTCTGAAAGTATAGTATTTGTACATCCATAGATCTATGATTTGCCAGTTTCAGCTCTCAACTTCATCCGTTTATCTTTTCATGCTTTATATACGAGTTATAAGGCCAACGAAGCTAGAGATACCAACCCTCTAAATAGGATATTGGTCTAGTACAGATCACATTTCAAGCTGTAATCTGGTACCATCTAATTTCTACATCTGGAATCAATTTAGGCAATTAGAGTCAAATGTTATGACTTAATTCATCAGTTCATCATTCTCTTATCTTACTTTCTGTCTAATCTTCAGATTCCCATTAATATTCCAGGCAAATAGAAATGATACCAATACTCAGATAAGACTAATATGATAAGGGAAAGGAGGAAATCTATTTATTACAATGAATTCATGCATCCCAATCTATATAAAAATATAATATTATGTAAATTATGAGGGGGGGGGGGAATTTTCATTTATCCAAATGGTGATTTGATTTCATAATCAACTAATCAAATTTTTTTTAATGTTAAATATTAAACATATTTCCAGCCTTGATTTGTATTGTTATTCTTGTTCAGTTATTTGATATCATTCATTTCTTACCAATTATAGAAGTAAGTGTTTTCTAAAATACAATTTGATATATCCTAATCTAATGAAAAGCCTCTTGCTTAGGATCAAATTAATGAGTAACGGAACGTCGATATGTTTGAAACCAAACTGGACATTCCAACTTTTATTTTCTTTCCTCCTCAATTCAATGAGATATAATTTCAAGTATTCAACACTTGAGGTATAATGACCATACCGTGTTAAAGATCTTAAAATTATGTTGGCTTAGAAAAATAAAGATTTAAAACATTTAAGCTTGAAACTGGAAATTCAAAGAGTCTTAAAAAACAATTTAGTAAACACAATTGAAGAAAATATTGAATAAGGTAACCATCATCTTAGACAATAAAGATCATTTACCACTAATTAGACAAATGGAAAATGAGTAGAAATTCGAGTTGAGATAAGTTTTAAATGACACAATGTGAAACAAGAGCAAGAAGTAAGAGTGAAAATGTGAAAGTGAATATTAAAAAAATACATATGAAATTTATTTTATGTTATTTAATTTTTTTGTGGGCAACAGCATAATTTTGATGTTACAATGTATTTTAATCACTGGCAGTTCTCCTACGGAGATTGGGAAATTTGCTTATTTTTTGCACTGCCATGTTTGAAATATTAATACTGTTGACTTCTAAAGTACTTTCATTCCTTCTTCATTGATTCCTGTTATACCTTATGGTGTCAGGTTTATTGATAATTATTGCGTCTCCTTCACTACATGTGATTACAGCTTATTTTCTTTGCACCAACTAAAGTAACTTTTATGATCACAATGTCAGTTCCCAAATGTCACAAAATTCCAAAATGTGTGTTCAAACTATGCATCAAAATGACAATACTAATAGAATAGATCATTTGCATCTAAGCCAATCAACGCCATGGAATAGGGATAGTACGGTCGGGCCCGGTTATAGCAAATCTTGTGGGAAGAAGCGCAAAATTCACTATAACCAAATTCTTAATTACCGGGTCCGACTGTGTTTAGAACATGGAGATGTTTGCCAATAGGTAAACAGAGAGGGAAAAGGAAAAGGTGAAGCTCAGAAAATTAAAGAGACCTTTTAGATTAATTTGTTGTGCTCCATTTCTATTTAACTCTATCTTAGTAATAGTATGAGTCTTTCAAATGTAGAGAGCATTTTTCAAGGTTATGATAAATCCTTATATTCAACGTGTTATCATTTCGTAAATATAATTCGTTCTAAAAATAAACAATTATGATGAAAATGTCTAGGAAAATTAATATGACTCATTATTATTCAAAAACTAAGATTTCTTGCTTATCGTCTGTTAGAATTATCTGGAATTGGAGGTGAGAGCTGAAAAGAAAAGAAAGATTAAACAGAAAAAAACACAAAATATTGAAGTAAAAGATAACATTTTCAAGTCTAGAAATCAAAGATTTAAAAATATTGTTTTATCCTTTTTCATTTTGATCTAATGATAACGATGTATCTACTATTGGATAAAGAACATGTAAAAGTACGGCAAAAGAAAATGGTCATAACCTGAGGAAGAACTACTGATTGTAACATGAGCCCAAAATTCATGCAGCCATGCAAAACGTTTAAAATCTAACAGAAAAAAATATGCAACAAGTTGTTCATTCAAAGATGCTAGCCAAAATGTGGCCTCTCACGAATGAGACAAAAATTGTATATAAAAGATGGAAGGAATAAAAAAGGATAAAACCAATTCTTCATGCCTTGATTTTTTAAAAGAAATATGTAGTGATTTTTAATTTTAGAGAACAGTAATTATAACCCTTTCTTTCTTGTTAATATTACTCCGTACCTACAATCTTTGTTTTAATATAAGACTTCAATGACACAAAAATAACAGCATAAGACATCGCAGAAGAAATCCAAGAGTAGTACATTGTTGATGGCCACAAAGAGAATACAATCCCAGAGTAGGTAATTTCTTGTGTGTTTGAGAGCCATCAGAAATCAGAATGAAGTATAGTTTCAAAGAGATTTTTTACACTAATCATTAATAAGGTCTAATAATGAAATAGCGCGTTCGATAGTTTAACAAAAACCATCAAAAAGAGATCAAGTTACAACACGTAGACACGTAGGGAAAATGACCAGATGTTCTCATCACATGAGTGTCCATACTCACAATAGAATTTCTAAAGGCTAAATTCAAGGCAGACTGGTCACGTGACATCATTGAAGGGTTCTGGTCAAAAATGGCATATGACACTTAGTGTTTGCAAACAGAAAATAAACTGCTGTGTTGAAGAAAATTGTTGCTTGCAAAGTAAAGGGGTGAAGTGAAGACGAGATCAGCAATAAAAATGTAAACAAGAAAATAATCTGTTGATGTGGTGAGTCTTGTATAATGTTTTACAATGAACATTCATAGTAAAATATAGTCATAAATAAATGATTTCAAAAATGATAAACAGATTCATAAATATATATAATACGAAACTCAATTGATATATGCATCATATAGACACATCTGGACAAAGCATGGGGCAACCATTCCCAACCCAGCGCATCCACAGGTCACGGATTGTGGAACAGCCTTCAGATTTAGAGGTTTGCTGTGAATAGGGCCTCGCCAAAATGTACAGTCGCGGACCAACTGGCAATGGTCATGGAGGATGAGGCAGCGTAACTGTGTGGTGCAATTATTTCTAGAAAATGTCTCACATGTCCATTGAAGTAACCAATCGGTCAATTATGGGCGCCCATAAATAACCCTAACCCAGGTAGTTGGAGCTGGCTGCTGGGGACAGTAATCCAAATAGGAGAAGAAAAAAACTGATTTCAAACCGCCTGTGCCTTGTGGGTCAAATCTGGGAAGACAAAAGGGTATGGAAGCACATCCAGAAAGAAAAGTACTGCTGAAGACAGATACGCTGAGCTGAAAGGCTTAAATAATCAGGAATGGCGTCACAACGGAACCCAAAAATTACGGCGAAACGCAAAATACCATCTCATGATAAACAACATTGATAAAGACACATGTTCATATACATCATGTGTATATGAACAACATTGCATATTATACTTAGCAAAACTGGAAATTATGTTTTAAAATATATTAGCATCTGCTTCAGTGATTCATTTATAAATTGTAAAAGAAAGTTATAGTTACTCCTGCTATTACAACTTATATATATCAATATACCATATTCTTTACAAAATCATTGAGTTTTCTGTTTATACATTATGCTAGTCCATGATTTACTAATGCTTTTTCGGTATTTCATGGATAATGCAAAACATTCTGGCTTATCTTTTATCATAACATCAATTTACATATTTTACGATAGACGACATATTCTCTTTTTCTAATAAATATTTATCTGGCGGACAGCTATTCAAGTGCACACATTCACATAGTCCAGCACTGACACGCACATACAAAATATATACCTACAGACACAATTGAAGAAAGTATAGAATCTTGAGAAATTATGGTAAAATTAGTTTTGTAACTCTTGGAAATTGAACACTATCATTGTTCCTCACTCATAATGATTTTCAAACAATTTCACAATTGCTATGAAGTGAAAAAAAATCTAAAACGTTGAAGAAATGTCATCATCATCCATTAATTTCTCTTTAAAATTATTGTTTTCCTTCTTGATCATATATTTGTCTACCTGTCAGCATTTGATTAAGGAACGTCCTTTATTCATCTCGCATTATATCTTTTTCTTTACATCATCATGTATGATTCCTATCTTATCTACAATCGTTGCTACTGCCTATCACTCCAAACATCCTCTGCACCACTCTGTGCAAAGTTGTCCTGTTGTTTATGGTCAGTTACTATGTTTTGGAATTCTTTGTTCATTCATCTCATTTAGATGTTCGAACCATCTTTCGATTGATTTCTCTCTGCAAAAGTTTCTTTTATGTTTACAACAGGTACATTCATTCCAAATACTAAAACAGCCCATTACACATGCATCATTTATACTTACAGAGTATTGATTTTGAACAACATCTTGATACTTTTACTGATCTTAATTAATGTCATCTAAGTGAGTCATGTCACTGAAAACAGTGTTAAATTTTTATTTCACCTCAAAGGAGAAATTGACCAATTAAATAAAGCTTAGCTGCCTCTGTCTTTACTGTAAGATGAAGTCCAAGAATACCTTAACCCTTTAACCCTTAGAATACATCAATCACTATCATCTGTTATACTTCAATCATAGCACACAGCCATAGAGAGTGGCAAGCATTCGTCTCTGAGATAAGGAAAGCAGCCGAGGCTATGAAAATGGATGACCTCATCAGCAGAAGTCAAGTCTAAGTCAAGTCACTTCAATTCTTCTTTCTTATCCAATTCCCTGTTATCATTACAGTGTAGGGCTAGATTTCTGTGGATCAAGATATTATGCCAAGAATGTAATCAACCCACTGTGACCTTTGAGGTAGGAATTAAGTTTGCTCGGACAGCGGCCTACAATTATCGATTTTCAACTACCAAGGGTTCTTTAACGTACGCAGCATGCACACGTGACCTCCCAGTTTATCGTCCGTCTCCGAGAGGACTAGGTTTTTTGATCCCATCTACCTGAATAGGACCAAGGGAGTGACATTTAGGTTTTCATTGAGTTTCACGGAGAAAAAAATATCTGAAAGTGTCGCTGCCGGGAATCGAACCCAGTACCTTTCGCTTCAGAGGCTAGAATCGTACCCCTGCGCCACTGAGACCCCGTCACTTCAATCATAGTTGCAAAAGCACTGTAAGACAATGATGTGGCCATTGAGTTACAGTCATTCACTCACTCCTTGTGTCTCTAATCATTATATTGAGATATCATCTTATTCATACTTAGGTTTGGTTAAAATTGAATCCTGCTATCAAAGGGTTAATCGTAAATCACTGTGTAATGATCAGCTTGAAGTAAAACAATGAAAATATAACAATTCATGACCTAAGACATAACATTTTCTATTCTTGTGATTCTGCGACTCTGCACTGAACAGGTTGAACACGTATGCACACAATAAATTACACCACACGAGGGGAAGGGAGATTACTAAAACTGCAAATTATATTGTTTGAATGGCTTTTTCTTTAAAAGTTCCTATGTTGTTTGGCAACTCATTATAGGTCAATCAAAGACAGTCTCTACAGATCATAGCCAATCTCTGATTGGACTTAGTCACATAAATCCACGCGACCAGAGCCATAATACTCAGAGAAATTCCAAAGGAAAATGTCTTCACGTTGCCGCCAACATTTGTAGCCAGAACCTTCTATCGGCACACACAATGAATGCTCTATTGTTGTGCTATGCTATGGTACTCCTAGGTTTTTCACAATTATTCTATCAATTTGGATCTAGACATGGTTTAAATACAAACTAAAAATAACATGAAATAAATCATAAAACCAAGCTGCAAAGCCAAAAGCCAATAGTTAAAAACACTGCACTAAAAACAAACCATGCCAAGCAAATCCAGAACCCAAGAAGCAAACTTATGAAACCAAACTAAAAATCACTGAATAGGAATAACTCTGTAGCGTATCAACGATTAATGGTGAGATGTTATGCATAAATGTGGCGTTAACATCTATGTAAAATATACTGTGAATGATGAGTTAAGTGTTAAAGTGTTAATATGGTTTTCCAAATATAAAAAAAGATAATATTCCATGTGAGAGATTATGAAAGTATTCAAGGTTATCCCAAGAAAAGTAAAAGTGAAAATATTTTTTTCAAGGACGAGTTTGGTGTGGATGAGAAAGGGAGGGGGGGGGGGGGGGGGATTTAAGGGGTTTTGTAGGGATGAGACCTTTGCTGAATAGAAGAACAACTTGTGGGGAAGTCATGGGAATTTAAACATGTGGCATTGATTTAAGAGGTTACTCACTACACTCTTTTTGGAATGTCGGGATCTAGATGAAAACTGACAAAAACACAAAGAAATTACACAAAATTACATCAAATGAAATCAAAGCGGTAAGCTTCACTTGTCTATATCTACTGCAATGAAATAAGCAAAAAAAACATCTTATCCTTCAATTATCTTTACGCATGCAATTTTCATTTAACATACATTTAAGTAAAAACATTAGATAAGCTATTCACAACAATTCTTCTCCATATAAAGTTTGTTTTCATTGATTTTTTTTTAAAGTTAACCAACCAATACCAATAAGTGAGAAACAAAATATAGAATACACAAGGTAATCATGTCTTGCTACTATGTTTATGGAGGACATTGTACTGTCTAATGTAATGAATAACAATATCCTATAAGACAAGATGAGTAAAGCTGTAACATCTGATGATGAGGAACAAGGTTATAGAAACTAATACTAAGAATAATATTGTAACATGTAATAATGAGAGGGATGTTGTAAAATCTGATGAAGAATAACATTGTAACATGTAATACTGACAATGTTTTAAAATCTGATGAAGAATAACATTGTAATCTCTAATAACATGAAGGATTGTATAGACTAATTATAAAAATTATATATATATCAATGAAAATAATATTATAATATCTACAATGGAAATAATATTATAATATCTATCAATGGAAATAATATTTGAAATTAATATTGTAAAGTCTGATAATGAGATTAATATTGAAATAACTAATAATGAGAAGAATGTTATAGTAACAAGTAATGAAAACGATGTTGTTATATCTAATTATGAGAAAAATGATATAATATATAATAATGAGAATATTGTTGTAACATGCAATAATGACTATCATCGTTATCATATCTGATGTAATGAATGATAACATTGGCATATGAGTCATGAACATTCCATTCCACAATAATGACATAACACAAACATAAATGCATCGCTACACATCAAATATTCATTTCTCATTGTCTATGCGTGATGACATATAATTAAAACATCGAACTGCAGAAAACAGTCCATCAACAGCCTGTCATCCCTTTAATTTAATCTTCCCGTTTCTTTGTCCTCAAATACTCCACACACCATTGTCCATCTTGCAGGGTAATGGCGTTGTGTCGTGATTTTCCAGACCAGTTTCCTCCCCCGGTACGGATGCTTTCCCGTGTATGAAATCGACCATTGTACGTCAGGTGTGACAGTTATTCATGTGTGATGTCCACTTGTATGTCGTTGGAAATGTCTAATGTATATATGGGAATGTATGAATGCCGCCCAGTACATGTTAATGTGAGAATGTTTTACTATATTATTCAAAGGCATATGTAAATAACTGTATATATACACTTTGTATGATGCAACCAAACCTTACATCGAAAGGTACTAAAAAGGTTATTGATAAAGAAAGAAGAAGAAAGATGGTGTAACCGGAAAGACTTGTTTGTTGTAGAAATAAATAATTGGAATCTGTTCCCACTAAGCGACGGGACAGGACAGCAGGACAACATACCACAAACTGGCAGGACGCTACATGCCACCACTACCTCATCAACAGACAGGCTTTTCACAGACAATATAAAAGAAGCGTTCATTAACTCACATAACAACAGGCTCACCAAGAGTGCCAAAAGCATCACAAACAGACTATTCTATAGCGCACTCCCAGGACAAACAACAAGCAGATGCACGCTATGCGACACACACATAGAGAGTCAACACCAGGATAGACACATTTTTATTGTCACACTACAGCACCCGTAATTGCACAAAATATCGCGTATATCCAAAACACAACACCACACCGCGTACACACAGA
>JARBEQ010248988.1:0-11314 GCA_030265355.1 Tritonia tetraquetra | reverse complement strand
GAGAGAGAGAGAGAGAGAGAGAGAGTTAGCCCTACCCCAATCTCTACCCTCTCGTTCTGTAATAATAACAATTCAATGAAGTTGCATGCTAATTCGAAATACATAAAAATACTACAGTGGAACTAAAAAATGGATTCGAATACAATTGAAGCTCGCCTGCAACATGATATTTATAAATCATCACTTGTTTCTTGTATAAAGTAAATTCAATGCGCTAGGTTAGAACTGGGTCACATTTCATTCAACTCGGCTACACCGGGCTAAACATCCAAGCGTGATCGCCTCAAAAACACAATCTATTTCTATATTCATTAATGCACAGCAACATGAATTAGGGCCAACCTATCCTGTGCAATTACGCACCAGAATATATTGTGTAGGGACATAGTTATGTAGTGCCCTGATCATACAACACAGTAAATTACACTAACACATTTCTACTCTCACCGATTGGTCGCTACAGCTTTTAGTATATGCTTTACAACGGATTCGCTGACAACGGCAGTCGCTAACAACGTGGTTTAAGCCATGGTTCCTACTGATTCCGTTGTATACACGTTATACTGTACAATCTAACGGGGCAATATTTAAAACGTATGTTGGTAGTATTGATTTGAAGACTGTTTTTTCATTTATTTCTTCATCGCATGTGTCCTTGCCGGTTGGTTACTATTGAAATGTAAGTTTATTCTGTCTATATTAATCTGCCGTTTTCATAAAGAAGGGCTAAAGCTACTAATTCATTCTTTGCATTATTCTCCTTCTTCGTTTGAATGGCAGTATTTAGGTGCAAGCCATTTTATCAACTGATAGAATCGTATTTTCCAGATGTTTATCAATTTCTTCTTTTTGGGGGTTACTTTTCAATTTTCTTTCCTATCTTTGACATTGATAGCCGCTGGTTGAGTGGCAAAACAATCCATTCATTACAAATTGGAAATATAGGTTTATACTGTTTAGAAAAAAAACCCGATAACATTGAATAGAATCAATAATCAACAATGATTTATGTTTTGTCTTCCTCAATCTACGACTCACAGGAGCTGGCCCTCATGGTGTTAGGTAAAACAGGACATGGAAAAAGCGCCACTGCTAATACCTTGATTGGAAAAGAAGTTTTTCAAACTTCACAGGCATCAAACTCGATGACATCAACCAGTGAGATGCACTCTAATCGTATTGATAAACTAAACGTTACAATCGTAGATACTCCGGGTATCTGTGATACATCCGCCTTATATGATGACCAGTCAGTAAAACAAGCCATTGAAGGGTTTTCCCATGCCATGGATCAATGTCCAAATGGTTTTGACGCCTTACTTATTGTAGTAAGATACGGCTTTAGAATGACAGTGGAGGAGATTAAAGCTGTAGAACACTTGAAAGTTATCCTCGGGAAAGACGTTATAAAAAATCACTGCATTTTTGTTGTCACTCATAAAGATCACTTTGAGGAGGATCATGGGCCTCCCGAAACTTTCAAAAAATGGTGCGGTAGTCAAAAAGGAGCGATGGCAAAGCTTTTGGAAGAATGTGGTGGCCGATGTGTCCCTATAAACAACATAACCGATGACCCTATGGAAACTAACAACAGTTTGGTTGAACTGGTGTCTATGGTCAATGACATGAAGTCAGGTCGGTACACGATACAGAAGTTCAAACACACGCTAACGGACAGAACATGGTTAAAGAGAAAATTGGAACTTGAATTCCTGACTCCTTTTGTTAATGATTTGAATAAAAGCATTGTGAAAATAATGTGGTTGTTAGATGGGGACCACTGGGATAAAGTTAGTGCTTTCCAACGTCTCCAAGAACAAGACGAGAACATTAACACTTTAATCTTAAGAAAGGAACTAGATGCTGACCTGCAAGTAATATTAAAACCAGTTTCAGATTTAGTCAAGGCATATCCAAATTGGGAATATGTTCGTGAAATACTTACACAAGTAAGAGACATGGTCGTAGGCTATCTAAAATCAAAATATGTTGACATTACACATACTACAATTCATTAACTGTTAGAAACAAACATGGGGATTTTGAAAAAAATATAAATGAAAAATTGGCATTAATTGAGTGTGCTGCACTGATTACTTGCGTATTAACTCTAAATCCTTCTTTCCATGTGAAATGTATACTCCCCTTTCTTCTTAGAAATGTTAATATCATTAAATAAACTCGATTTCACGTCTCTCATATCCTATTCTTTCTAGCAAAAAACTTAGATGCACTATCCATCATCAATCAGCAAGAAAAGTCGAATTACACTACTGACATTAACAACGAGATTTGCATTTTAAGGGAGTGTTATTGTGGTTCAGTAGTGAAATGTAAAACCACCAAATGATTGTTGTATTTGCTAGAAATCGATGTTAATGATGATACTGCTGCTGCTGCTGATGACGGTGATGATGATGATGATGATGATGGTGATGATGATGATTAGATGATCTTTCTTTCTTTCTTTATCAATAACCTTTTAGTACCTTTCGGTGTAAGGTGTGATGATGATGATAGTGGAAATGGTAATGATTGTGGCTAGGAGATTATCTTCATTTTCTAATTTATTTTACAATTGTAACCCCTTTTAAAACACATTTCCAAAAGAACAATTGGCATGATTCCATTGTTCTGTAAATGACATTGATGTCAAATGAAAATGTTGTTAGTGCACATTCATTTCAAAATAATTGTTTCCTTTGAATCTAGAAGGTTATTTCATAATTTATAATGATGTAATTACATTGTCTTGCCATTACTAGAAAGACCACACTATGGCAATTAAATGCAAACCAACCTGAATATGAATCATATGATATTTGTTTTTGTGGGATTTTTTTGTTTGTTTGTTTTGTTTGTTTGTTTGTTTTTTTGTTTTTTTTTGTTTTTTTAATTAAAAAAAAAAAATAGTTTTAATTTTTAGGAGCAATTGAAACGTCAGGATTTAGAAAGTGTGTAGTCATGTTTTAGTAATATTGAGACTATAACCCTATCGCATGTTTGTTAGTAGGCATTACAGAATACATTTAAACATGCATTTACTATTTGATTCCATCATCACTTATTTTGAAAAAAAACAACAACATTCAAAATGTGTGCTAATGTTAGAATTATATTTCTAACCCGGTCCTCTCCGTAGGACATGCTTTCTTTATGCCTCCTTGTTGAGTTCGAAGGGTCCATTTGCTATTCGAATCTATTTGGTCATTTTTTATGATGATTATCTTATCAATATGCCCTGCTTCTTTGCCTTTTGTATGACTCTTAAATAAACAGTTTCAATTTTTGAATTATGGATATCTTTATTATATTACATAAATAGAAAAGTGGGTTTAAGGAAATCAAAATCATAAAACGATTCGTATGCGTAACACTGTATATACAATTTCATATATTTCATATATATAAAATATATATTTTTCTTTGGGGGGCTTATAACTTTTGCATCTATTACTATAGAGAGACAGCTGCTATTTGAAATTTTTAAAACCTGAAAATTGTAAGCATGACTCAAAATGATGTCCAAAACTAACTTATAGATCAGCTCGTGGCGATACGTCCAATTGTTGATAAAATAGACTATAGAATCGCATGTCCATTTAATAAGGACATTGTTATCGTTCTCCCCTGGTACAATGACAAGTAATCACATATAACAGATACTCACCCTGACAAAACGACACAATAGTACAAAATAGGTGCTATTCTAATGTGTCAAATTATACTTCTTTTTCTTCTTCTTCTTCTTCTTCTTCTTCTTCTTCTTCTTCTTTTTCTTTCAGTGGTAACCTCCCTCCGGGGAGGATCAGTCCACAGTTCACAGGACACATGCCATTGTTAAAATTTTAATAACGAACACACACAGAGACAATAGTTTTAAAACGTTCCAGGGAGAGTGTCTCCACTGCATCCGAGGGAAGAGAGTTCTATAAACGCATGGGAGAAGGGAAACATTCCACAACACAAATATATAGGGAGCAGTAAGTTGCGTATTAGAGAAGTTATCTTTGAGAAGGTTGCAGAAATAAGCTATCTACGTATTGATTTATTTATTAAGCTGCAATCTTTGAAGTGACAAGAGTCACCTGTCTCTTTTAAGGCAATGATAATGTGTACACACAGTGTATGCTATCTCTTAGCTACAAACTGATTGATGTCAAGACCAGGAGCCAACCATTTTGGCTATAGGAACATAAACATGTTTTTATACTTGTCAACACTGTTTTATGAATCAGTGAGGCTATGCAATTCGAGGGCCAATCACATTGTTTCAGGAAAAAGAATGGGAGTTTACAGGGGTTAACCCCTCATTTGTTAGTTGACAAGTTTAGCTGGTCGACTTCATACTGGTAAGTCGTCTTCACTTCCTTGTCTTCGATGGCTTTGGTCTTAAACTCTCGCAGAATAGACATACAATAATTGAAATGAGTTAAATCCCAAACTATCTGATGGCACTTCTCGGTATGCGAATAGAAGGCTTGGAATGGGACTGCTCCAACCGCGCCGAAATTCTCTTGCTACTTTCTTTGCTACCATGACATCCTTTCAACTGATCCGTTTGTCTGTGGATGGAATTGATAAACGGGCGAACATGTTTACTGGGGCTTTAACTACAGTTACGGTGTCAATTAATGTATGCAGCGTCGCTTCGGCGTAGCTTGTGTGGTAATCGATCAATGTATTGTAATAAAGTAGTTGTGCTTACCATTCGCCTACCTTTATGAACGGTACGTCAATTATCTGCATTTTTATCATTATTACTGGTTTATTCTTTTCTTTAGGGAACACTCGTTGGCAACTGTCGCATGAACGGCAAAGGCAAAAACGTGGCACCCGCAAATATTCACGGCTAGAGAAGAGTGGATATAATTCGGTCAACTGTTTTATTTTGGGGGTGCTTAGGTTCCCAGAACATAGGCTGTCGTGCGATGGTTGTAAGGGGTGGTGTGGGGCGGTACCGGCACAGACAGCTCTGACAAGAGCAAGGAAATACTGATTTAGTCAGCCTTATTTATCATTGTGGGGCTTGGTTTCAGAAGATGATCCGGCATATACCATCAATTGTGATGGGTCACCATATTAGGACATCACCTGACAGGTAATCTTTCACAATTGATCTAAATTGTTTGAGGAATAAAGTCCATTCCAATTATTTACATGTTCTTACTGATAGGAATTAAGAATTGGCGCCGCAACCCCTTGCATATAGGGCGCGATATAACATAGCTAACAGGCTCGTCCTCACGGGAAAGGACATGTGATAATGCTGTAGAGGACCGAGTTGGAAATATGGTTTTAACATTAACATATTTGACTTATGATTTAAACATCTTTGTGTTGTGTGTGTCTTTAAACAAGACATATAGTAATGCATGAATCTAACTATAAATGCACGTCTGCAGATTTCCACTAACATCTGCTAAAAATGATCAATAGAGTGACACAATTCTAACATTACGTGTGTCTATACAAGCTCTGTATCAATGGAGTCCGTGTAGTGATTGCCCCCATCTCACGCTACGTAGGCTCCATGGGGTCCATGAAGCCCCCCCCACCCCCCGCCCCTTGCTCACACTACGTGGGCTCCCTATTGAGTCACGCAATCTTTTGCTTTCAAGCTTTCCCTCAACCCTCGATACTCAAGCGCCATTGCCATTTTATGTATTTCCAACTTTTCAGAGTTTTGAATTAAAGCTAAACATTTTATTTCCAAATCTTATGTTCTGTCGGGTATTGTTCTCCGTGAAACTCGGTGAAAACATATTAGCCACTCTCATGATCCTATTCAGGTAGGTGGGATCGAGACACTAGTCCTAGCGGAGACGGACGCTAAATTCGGAGGTTCCGTGTGCATGCTGCGCACGTTAAAGAACCCTTGGCAGTATACAATCGATACGAGTAGGCCGCAAGGCCGCTGTCCGGGCAAAATTAATTCCTACCACAAAGGTCACAGTGGGTTGATCACCTGGTTGGCTTAAAATCTTGATCCAGAAAAATACATCCTCATAGTGCTGGCCCTACACTGTAATGGTAAAAGGGAATTGGACAAGAAAGAAAGAAATGTTCTACAAAAAGAGCGCAAAGACTGTAAGTATTGTCAATAGGACAATTATAAAAGACACAAACTGACATCATCCACCCTAATGGACATGACGAATGCCAGCTAGACGTCTAGACTCGAGATCTAACTCCAACCAATACAAATGCCAAGACCACCGAAAAAGGACTATAAGACAATTTCTCTTTTTTAGATCAGATTTTCAAATGATTTTAGGGGGATTGGATCTTGGGGCCACAGGTTTTATCAATTGTTTCTTACTAACCTACAACAACCACGACCCGCCCTTTTTCAACAATTTATTATTGTTCAATTAGGTATTTTTGGCTATTTTTTTTTCATTTTTTTAACGTTGTGACGTCATGGTCTCAATGTACGTCCGCACTCGGGCCGTTCCGAATTCGTCGCTAAAGAAATATAACACAGGGAGCAAGGCAAATGAATTAAATTTAGGGCTAAAAAGGTAAAACCAACCTAATACAAATTACATGCAGTTGAATCTGTACTGTGTTACCAACGCACACAAATTACAAGTTCAGTTCAAATCAGAGCCATACAGTTAGACTAACTATCAATCAATACAAAGTTTATAAAGAGCTTTATCTAGATACTAGCCAGACAAATCGATACAAAAAAACATAATTAAGTAACACTGTATTGCTCAGCGGAGATGTTCTAATATTATTTTACCTATAATTATCAACCTTGGCCACTTAGGGATGAGCACGGAAAATATACAAACAACTACAAATAAAACCCCGAGGGTCTCTTTTCTGTAGGTAGTCTAGAATTCGAAAAACAATGTTCAACACAACAAAGTCGTGCAGGTCGAATCGACTCGTACCGGTGGTATAGTCATCACACCAAAACATGAGCCTATGTGGTATTTTCCAACCTCCCACACTACGTGGCTTCATATTTATGGAGCCCATGTAGCCATTTCCCCCTCTCACACTTCGTAGGGTCCACGGAGCCCGTATATACCTAGTCGCTACAAAACATGACTAAACGTTTCTAAACAATGCATGATAATAATCAAAAGCAAAGCAGGCGGTTTGGGTATGAGGCCCGGGACACAAAGTTGTGAGCACTGGTATAATGTGACTGCATTCCAATACCGCTATGTCACCTGTAATACGCACACGGGATGCCATTGTGTTTCTCTCACTGCTCCTGTGTTGTCTGCCTTGACAATGTGGTTCTGGGTACCAATGTCCGCACTGATTGCATCGTTTGCAAAGACATATCTGTTTAAGTTCACGCTCATTTAGTTTGGTTCTTGGCGAGGTAGGCTTCCCGTTCGAGAATATGTTTCTCTGGTCGTCAAAGTTGTCTCCATTTGTGCGATCAAACGTTGCGTAATGCAATACTTGTCCGTTCTGCACAGGGCATGCTAGATTCCTGCCTGGATGCTGTTATGACTTATAGGTCGATCAATCTGTTGCATTATTGTCAACTGCATTAACTCTTTCTGTGCTGCACATTAAGAAATCAGGACAGCAGCATCGGCATATCTCAAATTCCTTCACTCTTCAAAATCTTTGGGCAGTCGTTTTTTTCTAAAACATATGATTATTAAAGGGCCAGGGAGAGGTGTTTTGCTCGAAAGTTGCCATAGTAAATAAGATACAATATCATGCAGTCAGGTCACAACAATAAATAGCAAAGAATCAATTACATTAACTACCTGGAAAACTGAAAACACTCTAGCAAAATGGAACATTTGAAAATGTAATTCAAGAAGCAGACGAATACATTATTGATGTAATTGCTGAGCCAGAAAAAAGGTGGCAGGGTCCGGTCAATGCCAACCAAATGTCTATGAGATTATATTTTTCAGGAGGGGTGAAGCATGTAGGAGGTACTGAAATGCTGGTGGAAGAAAATAGCGCAAAATCGATCCTTGGGTACTGTGCAATATTGGATAGAATCAAATGGTTACATTCCAAGGCAAACCTTTAATATCGACGTTTTTCATGTTTACGCCCCAACAGCTGAGAACAGTGAAGACAAAATTGGAAAGACAAAACAAAAAACAAATGCAAATCGTAAGAAATTACCATCGTCATGGGAAACGTCAATGCAAAGGTGGGAGATAGTGTGGGAACGTACGGGCTAGGTCTGCAAAGTGAGCAAAAAGAGAAATGCGTGTAACGTGGTGCAAACAGGAAGAATACTATATCACAAATACTTGGTTTAAAAATCACAAGAGAATGCTATAGACCTGGTAACGCCCTGGTGATATACATTGAACGCAAATAGGCATTGGTTTAATGACTCTCAGATCCAGAAATTCAGTGGAAACAACCACAACTATATCAGCAATGTAAATACCGTTTTGAAAGTCAAACTCCAGCGTTTGAAGAAGTGTAGTTACCAAAATATCAAATTGACAAACTTAGTGTAGACCCGGAGTTAAAAGACGGTTACAACGTTGCAGTGAAGAATAAATACGATCACACAGCTTTCACAGAAAATCCATAGCATTATTGGAGTACAATCACAAATTGTATCCCAGACCCGTAGGAGAAAAAAACACGTTTCAAAAAGGAGATAGAAAAAGATGGATGACAAACGCAATCTTGAACCTCATGGAAGAACGAAGGAAACTGAAAGAGAAACAACTGGAACAGTAGAGAATTGATAACGTGAGTCAAAGGAAATGCAAAGATACCAAAGAAAAATTGATAAACCACGAGTGTCGTAAAATTGAAAACAGAAGCAAATAAAGTTTCATGGCTCAATCAAAGAGATATCAGGGGGGAATCACTGTCAAAAGGTAGTTGTGCTAGAGACTTGAGTGGTAACATTACAATGGAAAAGCAAGACATTTTGAAACGATGCATATCATACATACAATGCATCCACAATCAGTGTCATTGTGAATACAAAATAAAAATAATTAAAACTAAACATAATAAAAAGACATTGTTATACATCAGATGCAAGATTTTTAAAAGTAATATTTTTTTCTGGCGCGATTTGAAGGTGTTGTTGGCGTAAATAAGTTCATATTTCAGCGGTTTTCGATGGTAACATTCCATGACTGTTTGTGCTGCTGTATTTTGAAAGTTTCACTATTTCCACCCTCTGTTCATAGCTAGCTGGGGAGAAGAGAGGCACTGAGCGACTGCATGAACTGGCGAGATATTACTTTACTGTCCATCCCCAGTAACATTCTAGCCAAGAATAATCATTAAAAGATAAGCAAACGCTATGAATACTTGCTTAAACAATTAGCAGGCTGGTTTCTCGGTGGACAAAATCTTCAGAATACGCAACATAATAGAACAGTGCACTGAATGGCAAAGGTAACTTTACGTGAATTGTGTCGATTTTGAAAAAGCGTTCGACATCATAAACAGTCAGAGTGCATGGCTGATTATGCGACACTATGGAATCCTCAACAAAATTGTACAGCTTATCACCGCTCCCATTAAAAAAACGCCTATGCCATTATTGGGTGAATAATTGCCAAAATGAAACCATTCCTCCCTACTGAATGTTTAAAAATAGTGGTATCTACTTTAATTCTATCACGTTTATACTATTGCAACTCACTCTTGGCTGGCCTTCCAGATGCACAGTTTAAAAAGCTCCAGGTGTCCAAAACAACGCTGCTAGGTTGGTGCTTGGAAGATCTTACGGTGACAGCTGTGCCGAGATGTTGACGCAGTTGCATTGGTTACCCGTTAAGGCCAGAATAGAGTATAAGATTGCACACTTCTGCTTTAAATCTTAAATTGACTCTTCAGCGCTGGCCTATATTTAGGATCTCATCGCCCCTTATACCCCACAGATATCCATTAGATCCAGTAATTCGCATACCCTTGCTGTTCTCAGAACAAAATTAAAATCAGTTGGAGACAGAGCGTTTTCTTAGTTTGGCCCTATAACTTGGAATTCCCTTCCTGACCCTATAAAATCATGTCTAGCTATCGACTCTTTTTTTTTAAAACGCCTGAAAAACTTTCTATTTGATAAATATATGTTGTGATTACTGGTAAATTATAGCATAAGAGAACTTGTCTAGTATGTTAGCATTAATTACAATGTACTTTACTGCTTGTTGGTGCTGTGTTGTAAACTTGCTTGTATACGAGTGTAAATACTTATTGCTAACTTTAATTAGATGGTGTTTGATTGTTTGTTACGGTATTTTTTTAGGAGCTGTAAAGCGCTGCAGAAATGGGGGGGGGGGGGGGCGAGGGAGGGGGATACATTATTCGTATTATTGGTCTATTTCAGAATGTAACGTCTTTTCTTCAAAAAAATCATATACAATTTTGATTGCTCTTTATAATATTTAAAGAATAGAGTTTGTGAGGGCTTTGTTCATTAAATTCTAAATGACTATTTATTAAAGGTGGTGATGACAGGCTTTTGCTTTAAAACAATCACATTGCTCATAGTCATTATTGGGGGGGGGGGGGGGTAGATGCTGGTTGCCCACCCCACAGATAAAGAAACAACGCGTGTTGAAACAGCGAGCGAATTCACCGGTGAATTACTGTACAGCCATCATGTTTGAATCAAGTAAAGTCTCTCTGTGTATATTGGTTACACAAATTAGAATAAGTCAATCTATTCACCACATGTATTGTCAATGAAAGTTGCAACCATTATTATAGCACAATATAGACTAAGTATACTGACTGACACCAGAGGGCAACACTTAGATAGTTTAAATTTTCCTGACCGGCCATTTGCACCATTTTTTTTGTTTTGTGTCTACATTGTCTTTAACCAACCTTTGGCATATTGCATTTTAAACAAAGTTAAACGTATATTTTTTATTTTTTTTTGTTTTTTGTTGTTTTGTTTTTGTTTGTTGTTATTGTCTTCGAGGTGACTTTTTGGGCCGATAGGCCCAACTAGCTTTTGAGCTAACTGGGCCTATTTTTTTTTTCAAATCCTGTGTTTTTACTTCCGGTATCATTTTCTCTCATTTCTCTTTTTTTTTTAAATGGTGGTTGGCAGAGGTTTCTTTTGAAAGCACTTTCAAACACTTTTTTTGTGAAAATTCTCAATGATTTAAGATCTTATTATAATAGTTGCTTTTGGAATATCCATTTTCATGTTTATGCCATTGTGATGACACAATCTCAACAATGACGGCACTGTGATGATTAGTCCTCACAAAAGATTGTTTTCGCGGACGCGTAAGGAATAATTCAATTATCTCACCTCTCCCACTCTTCTATTGTTCTCGCCTTAGTACCCGTCCCCAGGCACGGGGAATTACAATAAGCT
>JARBEQ010248987.1:0-20404 GCA_030265355.1 Tritonia tetraquetra | reverse complement strand
TAAGAATACAACTGAATATTTCCACCCGGCAAGAGACCCAACCCCAAGCAAAACCGGATCATCTCATTTCAGGACAAGAACAGAAAGCTGCATGGGAGCGGGGACGATAGGTGAGGGGGAGAGAAGACAAAGGAAAGAGTGTGGACCGGTTTAGCACCCCCTCGGCCCATAGAAGGGGTCCCGCCAAGTGGCTTATGTCACAAACATGAAACTTGTTGCCT
Source organism: Tritonia tetraquetra (assembly GCA_030265355.1). NCBI lineage: Eukaryota > Metazoa > Mollusca > Gastropoda > Nudibranchia > Tritoniidae > Tritonia > Tritonia tetraquetra. Next base: position 20,183 of record JARBEQ010248987.1, on the reverse strand, counting down.
TGAATACACCAGGCCACAGACAAACGACCCACAATACTGCCAGACAGGGCTAGTGTTGACAAACTAAAATGAGGAGGTTGGGTTACTTCTGACGCAATTGAATTGGGGGTTTTTATCCCCTGTATCTGACTTTTCGATATTACGAATAATGGAGCATCAAAAGTCATTGATAGAATGAGTGATCATATAAAACGTGATGCCACAAGCGTCAATAATGACAAGGGTAATTTTGACACCACGTCCGACAAGAGTAGCGGCAGCCTTGTCAGTAGGGGAAGTGGGGTGACCCAACTCACTGGCGGAAGCACCTTGTTGAGGTCAACCGTCAATATTGAGGGGAAAGCGGATCATTATAAGCTATTCAGAATAAAAGGTCCTCTGGGTGAATGAAATTTTGAACAAAGCCAGAGAAGACACTGAATATCTCCCATCTAGGTCACAACGACAGGAAGGATTTACTTGCTCTGGTTCTAGTAAGAGACAATTGACTATTGAAATTATTACATCAGCAGACCGATTGAATTTCCATTCTAATTGCAACTGGAATTTTAATATGACATAACTGAACTTTTAAAAAATAAAAAAGGACATGAAATCTTACTTGTTTTTCCACACATTGAGAGATAACAGAGGCCATAAGTTTGGCACCATCTTTGTTATCTAGATGTGGAGTCCAGGCCTGTTTTAACATGGACCACTGCAAGGATCCTCCAATCAGCAATGGGCAAATCAGCTGGGCCAGGCAGTTCCATAACGTTGGAATATCCACAACCATATCACTGGCATATTGCAGAACTTCGTTCAAGCTGGAGAATGAAAGATACACACAAGACAATTTAATCATTTGGGCAGAAAGATCATATGAACGGTTTCGGTAGAACGCTTCATTGACTGCAAAACACAACAAGCACCACTCTCAACGATGGGTTTGACAGCAGAACGTAAAAATCACTCAATTTGACTTTCTACTTGTATTCAGCAAACATAAAATTCAGTCCACATTTATAACCACAAATTGATTTACGAAGTAGGCCCTATACATAATATGTGACTACAGAGATCATTTTCAACTGTCTAATTCTGATGTTTCCTTTGTTGTGAGTAATTTCAGAAATCATTTTGACAGACCCTATCATTTGCTTAAATGCTCCTCGTGGTCTACTTACTATAAATTGAAATGGTCAAAAAGACTTACCCTTTGATGTACATGTTAGCCGTGATAATATTACTGCTGACCAATTCATGGAAGAAGCTCCCAGTCAAGGTCCTGGCTTCATCCCTCTTCTCCAACACACTGTTCATGCAGGCTGTCACCATGAGGTACAAATGATTCTGGCCTGTAAGTTCCTTCACGCACAACTTCGCCTCCTAAAATGTGAATGAATACATTCCATTAGTGATTGACAGATTGAAAAAAAAGCAGAGAAGATTCCATGGGAATCTGCAGGGAAGAGAAAAAATCCTGTATTTGAGGGGACTGCTAATTGGCAATTTTACTTTCTTTTCAGGCTCTACATTTCCAACAGCCAAATCAAATCACCATTTGCACTAACACAGCCGTTTAACATTCAATCTTTTTAAAATGAAATGATCTATCAAGAAATTCAACGTCTAAGAGAGCTTCGAACTGTATCAATCCTTTCCATCAAAAGCAAGTTGACAAGCAACACAACTCGTGATGCTCTCAGAAACGAGGAATTCCAAATGAAAATTTCAACATTGCAACATCAGAAATTTGAATCATCATAAAACATCACTAGTAGTTTTCTGCCAATTGAAAATAGCTAGCAAATATTATTCAAACAAATTGATTACTTACCCCAAGATCTCTAATGTTGATATATTCATCAATGATGTTCACTGCCTTTGTTTCAACTTCGGATTCAGACATCTGTTTGACAGCAGGTGGAGCTGGTGCTCTGAACTCCTCCGTACGAACACCACTGTCACTACGGGTCATCGGGTTGTCCCTTTCTCCGGAACTTTGTGGACCCATAACATGACGTCTGTCATCTCTGTTCCAGCTATTGTCTCGACTGGAGTTCTGGGACCTTCCGCCCATGAAAGACCTTTATTTTTTTTAAAAATATTTTAAAACAGTTGATGAAAAAATTCCAGGAAATCCAGTTTTTTAATAACCAGTCATTCAAAAGCAGCAAAACTGCAATATACTCCAGCAGAGTACAACAACACAACAGCAGGATGCCAACACCAACAGGACAAAGACAAATATTGAATTACGCAATGAAAATGGTGAAAGCGAGCCATTTGACTAAATAGGTCAGTCCCGTTAAAACAGGACTTGGTAAATCTGCAATTATACCATAGCTGTTCTGACAAACTTCTGTTATGACAAAAAAACATTTGACTGGATGATCTCACCTGGCATTTGCAATGGCTTCTCGCCTCTCTCCCTCTTGACTGGAGCGAGACATGATCTTGCCTCGTCCATGACCAGCTGTAGGTCCCTGTCTCAAGCTGCGACCAGCAGAACCCTCACCACGAGAAGGTGATCTTGGAAACGGCCGTCTGGAATCATCACCCAAGGCAGAGAACCTGGAATAATTAAAAAACACAATTCTATATTTATGAAAAAAATTTGTACCATTCACCCGTGAACGATAAATTTCCACAAGAGGGAATATATTTTTTTTAATGAGACACAGGAAGGACCTGGGAAGAATGAATTGCGTAATCATGTAGGCCTAGATACATATCATTGCTACTAACTAATGAAACACACATAGTCAATATCTATGTTACTAATGAAAATAGTGACCGCCACATGCTAAAGAACTTGCAGCTTTTGTATCTTTTAAAAATGATTTTGTCATGCAGACAGGAATGACAAAAAAAGCAGCAGACATGAACAATAAGGCGGAAATTCGCCTTTAAGATTCTCAGCCCTGTAAAATGTATTATAACCTTACCTATTAGATCCAGAGGTAGACCTGTCATCCTGAGGGGAGGATTGGGCTCCTCCATGACTACCTCGTCCCCATAATGCTTGTTTGTGGATACCACCACCTGGACCCAACTGGATGTTGTCATCAACCACATTCTGAAACAAAGATTAATGATTGAATCAAATTTGTGATATAACCCCATATTTCCAATCACTTTTCTGAGAGAAACTGGCTGGGGATTCGCCAGAGGGAAAGTGCATTACCACTATGAGATTCAGCATGATTATCATTGGTTTAAACAAAAAAATTACATAGAACAAACCTTTGATGATACCATCAAAGAGATTTTTATAATGCGATTATTTACCTTGGAAATTTTCATCTTGGAAGCATCAATCATCCTGACTGACTTGGAGCTCACTGTGTTCCAGCCTTCATCATTAGCCTTGTTGTCATCTTGTCTTTCTACAAAAATTGAGAAAAAGATCTCTAGAAAACCCATTCTTCTCTTATCAAACATCGAACGAAGTGGTTATTTCCTAGGGAGTACAGTATTTTTACCCTTTTATGTTGTGTCAAGCTATGATTTTGTACAACTATTTTGCTTCAGTCGAAGAACACAAAATGAAGTTAAGGACAGGGCTCCTGATAAAATATATAGAAAACTCACGTCTGCTGCCTTTTCTACTTCCAGCTTGATTATTATCATTGCGAGGTGGGAGGGGTTGAGAGGCCAAGAACTGATTTCGGGCTTGTTCTTGTGCAAAGTCTTTGTGAACTTCATCAATCTTTTTGGGGCCTGTAATCTCTTTGCGGGGTACCCAGCATTTCTAGTGGAAATATGGTAAAAATATATTTTGAGCAACTATTACTTCCAGTTAATTAATTGCGAATTATCTACTCTGCAATCAAAAATACATGAAATGCATCTAAATAGTAGATGTAACTATGTTTAAGCCTTGAAAACAGTACTACAAAGCAATCTCTAGTTAACATGTACATTGATCAAACTTTTGTTCTTACCTGTCTCAATTCAATGACATCCCGCAATGTAAACTTGATTCTTGATTTACGTTCATCCGCAATCTTCCCCATCTGAGAGAAGTATTGGTCCATGCGAGGCTATGGTGGAATTTTTAAAAGAAAGCTTTATTATTGCAGCCATGAAAGAACAAGTCTACAACCATTATTGTTGTACAAGTGTTCCTAATTGTACCAAGATACTACTCGACTCATGTTTGATGTTTAAATCTAAATAGTATGTTGCTGTCTCCAATAGCGTGTGGTGTACACACATCTTCCAAAAGAATGTGTAAATAGCATGCAGTGTTGGGGCTTCGTGGCTGAGTGGTATCGCTTTTGCTTCGTGAGCATAAGGTACTGGGTTCGATTCCCGTCAGGGTTGTGGTATTTTTTCATTTGGTCTTCCTCAGCATTTTATTGCTCTGTCCCTGTAGATTCATTATAGAATCAAATCCTATCAGGGACTGACTATAAATGGGAGGTATGACTTAGATGTGTTGTTAACCTTGTGCTGCATAATATCATTTGGGATTCTGTGGTGTTAATTTGTCTGTTGCTACAGTTTGATGTGTTGTTTCCTTGCTGTGGCACTGCATAATGTGTAAAATTGTGTATTGATGCGGTATGCCCAATCATGTATACAACATTAGCAAAACGCACCTTCGCTTTTTCTGTATCCAGGTTGCGTCCAACAGTTGTGAGCAAATTGCATAGAGATACCAGAGAGTCATCATCTCGTGCTTTCAACAGGCGGAAGATACAGTCGTGCATGATGCTTTCAGTCAGCATACCCAGCTTGAAAAGCTCGCCAATAAATCTGTGGGGGGAAACATAAATTATAAAAAAGGCAATCCAATTTTTTTTCTCCAAAAGTGACCAGATGAAAATCTATATATTTTTTACTGGTATTTTTCTTTCTACTGTGCAGTGTCTAATTATAAAAATTTTTAAAAATACCTGATGTTGCCGTAAAACTTCATGCGCTTCAGTTTCATTTGGTACAGGATAGCCTCTATCTTTTCATTTCGTTCAGGCTGTAAAAGGAAAAATATGAAATTCAAATTACTTATAGATTGGGTTAAAACATTCTTAAATTAGAATCACTCGTCTTTGCATAACATTCTCACTTAGATGTGTTGGTAATGTGCTGCATAATATCAGTTTGGGATTCTGTGGTTTTAATTTGTCTGTTGCCAGTTTGATGTGTTGTTTCCTTGCTGTGACACTGTATAATGTGTAAAATTATGTATTGATGCGGTATGCCCAATCATGTATAGAACAATCAATTGATACCCAACATTTTTTTAAAAACCCTTTATATTCATATATTAATTCTTACCGTTTTCTCTGGATATTCAGCTTCCAGTTTTTTCTTTTTCTCCTGAGGATCTTCAAAAATGATAGCCTTGTCAGCTTCAAACTCTTGTTGGCACTTGGTCAGCATGACAACTCTAAATGTAGCCATGTGATCCTTCACACTTCCATCTGCTGGGGGGGTCACCTTCAGCTGCAAACAAAAGGTGACATTACAATGGCTGCATTACCTTTCAAGCTTTTGTATCAACTTCTAAAATCAGGAATTTATCCCACAATCCTGAGTGACAAGTAAAAAGGATGGCTACACTTTAATGACCAAAGAAATATACTTTAACCATCTGAAAATAGGAAGGTTCCCATTTAACATTTATCTCTTTGTAAACCCCATAGATAATTATAGACAATAATACACAACTTACCCCCGACATGACTTTACAAAGCTGAGCATAGGCTTCCACAAATTTGGTTTCTATGGTGACCTTGTCGAAGAATATCTTTACCATGAACTTCAGATCATCATATGTTTTTACATCCAACTTCTTCATTTCAACTGCCATCTTTTCAAAGTTAGTTGGAGTGATTCTATTCATGATGAAGAGGATTTCTCCATCTAGAGTCTTTTTCTGTGGAGAAGACACCAGAAATTTACTTTGTGAAAAGAGAAGCACATTAACACAATTCTGGTCATAACGTACTATATATAAGCTCACAGAATGAGAAACAGGAGATCCAATAAGTGCCCCCCAACAACCCTCCCAGAAATTTATTTGTAGATCCAACATAAGTAGCAATGCCATTGAAAATTTAGTTTTTGCTTTTAAGCCCGTTTAAGTGTGTCACACTGACTGGAAAAATGATACGTTTGAATTTTGAAAAAAACAGATCGAAAAGAAGAAGAATTTTGAAAAACCATCAAGAAATAAAAAAGTTAGGAATTTAATGCTCGGCAAAGAGGAAAATATTCTCAAAATACGGGCCGCGTCAAACCATGATTTTCTACAAAATTTGGCATAATTCAGCTAATTGTTGAATGATATGAATGGAACTAAGTGTTTTCCGAAAGAAAGTTGATTTAAATTATCATCTTATTTATCGCTAGCACCCCCGTTATAAATAACAATGGAAAAGAGCAGCCGCTCGACTATGAACTCGACCCGGTCAATCTATGTAAGCGACAAATGAAATCGCTCCCAGCTATCATGCGTGCTACGTGACAATGTTATCTCAGTCAAATGGAGGTCACTTGCTGGTTACGATTTTTTTACCACTTGGTGGCTATTTTGAATTAGAGCAGCAAAGAAAACACATGACGTAGATAATCGAGTTATGAAGAAGAAACATGAATAACCTTCCTTGTAAAAGTACAACTCTCAACTCCTCTTAGTTTTTTCTGCACACGATCGCGCTTGCTGAGAGTTTTAAAATAGCGTTCTCCCATTCATGCCGTCCGCCAGGGAACGATTTTTCAGCACAAGTGAGAGTCCACGATTGGTATTGCCAACATAAGATAATGACAAAAAATTTATATAGCAATTAATAATCCCAGTGCCATTCAAAGTAAAACTAAAATCATCTGTCGCTTTGAAACACCCAAAAACAGTAACCAATGTACTTACCCATTACCAGCCTTTGTATAAAAAGATAAGATCAATGTACAGAAATGGTGGACAAACTGAATCACATTTTTGATTGGATTGAGGGGAAAAAACATACCTCATCCTTCTCTGTTTTGGTGGATGGTTTCCAAGGGTTTTCACTCTGGTGCAATGCTTTGCTATCATTGGACATGGAAATACTCTTGATGATACGTGGTGTCCCAGGCATATCTCCTGGACGCTGTCTACCCCGACTGCTGCTCTTGCCAATAGGAGGGGGATGCTGCAAATAAAATTCAGTCAACTATTCATCGCAGATAAACAAATTTACTCAAATACACTTGAAATATACAAAGATGCCACCAGACTGTCAAAATTGCCGTAACATTTTTTTTACCCATGGATAGAGAAAAGGGACAAATCTATTTCACGTAAATACTAATATCAATAGGCAATGGCTGGAAAAGTGACACCTCTGAATATATATATTTTCTCCCCTAAAATCATGACAATTATTCTTTGCATAATAAAAATTTGGGTTAAAGAATAACTACATTAAATTACACAAAGCTCATTTCAACTCACCCTTTGATTGGTGGCTGTTTGGAAGAAAGCTGGTGTGAAGTCTGCAGGGCCTCCAGTTTGACGAGACAAAGCTGGATTTGGCTAAAAAAGACCAATAGAAATTCATAATGTATTAGGACTCACAGCTCAATTCAATTTAAACAAATTGACCAAACATCTGTTATGTGAATTAATGTGAATGTTGTGGTGAATCATTAGAGTCAGTAATTTTAATTATTTGATTTGAAATGTACCATTAAAAACTAATATCGTGTCAGCATGTTTTATTGTGCTTTATCAATGCTAACCGAATCAAGCTTGAGCAAACTCACCTGCCTTCACTAAGACCCCGTCACCATCAGGGCCCTTACAATTTAATTTAAACAAATTGACCAAACATCTGTGATTTGAATTAATGTGTTGATAAGAGTCAGTAATTCTAATTATTAGTACATAGCTACAAGGAATTAGCCGCAGAAAAAAATAGCACAGAGAAAAACCAAAAGTAACAGTGACCGACGTGTACGGAATGCTTTGTGAAACTGTCCTTGACCATCGCGGATTGTCGGACCCCATGGAAAACCTTCTGAAATTCCTCGACGAACCACAAAATCGCGGAAATTGGCAGAAACCAAAGAAAACTATCATCACTGACTAATAATAAAAGATGAATTCCAAGTTCAAAATTTGATCAAATAGGCAACATTTCTACCTACATATTTTGTGGCATCCCAGGAAAATAGACCCAAAGTCAGATTTTTTACTTATTTACTCACACTTTCTGAAAGACTTTTCAAAGCTGATTAATTTGGATTATAAATTATCTTAATGTCTTAATGCTAAAGTTGTTGCAATTTGAAACTGACAACCTCAGAAAGCCAAAGTAAGAAAATTGGGTTTTCAGTCTGTAATGCGTAGTTTCAGGCAATTTTTAACCGATCAACAATCTAAAAGGCTGAAATAAATCCAATTTGACTGAGACAGAAATTCTTCTTCTCGAGACCTCACTGACAAAATCAAAATCAAGAATGAAGTGAAAGTTCGAAAATACTAAAAACATATATAAAGATATTCATCCACATATTGCTTCCTAGATCTGTACTTTCGTTATTTAGAGAGACTAGACAAAAAACGTAGACATAGGTCTACCAAATTACTGCGACTGTGCCCTGCAGTTGTGCGGCCGGTCGCAGGTCAGAAGGAAGCGCCGTAAATAGCTCACAACATTCAGGGGAACTCACTTCGCTTTCAATACAATGAGTATCTGAGCAAAAGGGAAAGATTATCTTCCCAGATTGCCACACATATTTCAGATCATGAAAAATAGAATTGTGTATCATGCATAAACCTTACACCGAAAGGTACTAAAAGGTTATTGATAAAGAAAGAAAGAAAAAATAGAATTACTTTATCGAGGATGATATCCAATTCAGGAAGTCCATCGGGCTTAGTCTGAGAGGAAACACATTCTCTAAGCCCTATCAGGTAAGCTCTGTCGTAGACCAACTTCCCACCACCTGTAATACAAGACCAGGATAATTCTTAAAACATGCCAATGAGGATACAATTCTAGGTTACATATAACAATGGTGATATTACACAAAGAAATAAACTAAATTAAAATAATGAGGCAACCGCTCAAACAATCCATTGTTAAAATATTTGGTTGGGGGGGAAAAAAAGCTTTGATTTATGTAATAATAATTTTTTTAATAAATTTTAAAAACTGGTACAAGACGACTTACTTTTCTTTATATTGGTAAAGACTTCTGCTTGAGACAGTTCAATTTCCTCGATCTGGGACGTCCCATTTTCTTCAAGGAGTTCCTCCTCATCCATCTGCTGATCATTTGCTGGGTTCTCCTCAGGCACTGAGTTGACAACAGGACTGTCGTCTTTAGGCACACTGGCTTGTTTTTCCATTGGTAATCTGATGTCCTGAGGCAACTCTATTCCATTTTGATTTTTTGCTGTATCTGACTTAACAACCTCTGTTTCTTTTTCTGCAACATACTTGTCAGGTTTTGTTTCTTCAACAGGTGCAGCCTGTTCTGGCGGTTGAGCTGCAACAACAGGAACTGGCACAGGGGATTGTTCCTTGACGACGGTGTCTTGTTGTTCATCATTCTTCGAGACAGGGTTTGAAACAGCTGAAGAAACTACAGTTGCTTCATTCTGGGGCTGATTTTCTGACACAGTAAGAGGCTCTGAAGCTGTCTGACTTGATTCGATATCTACTCCACTATCCTTTCCCTGAAAGTATAAAGAAAATCAAAATCAAAAGGCAGGTCTGTAGTTTGTGAATGAAATGATCTAAATATTCAATCGCAATTCTGTCTCCTTGTCTTCCTTTCCAAGACACCTCAAAACAGATTATAGTGTTTCTCACATTCAATTTTTAAGTTGATATAATATTACTGTGTCACAAATCAAATTCTTAAATGCATCCTTTTTAAGATCCATATTACAAAACAGAAAATATATATGAAAAAAAGGGTTTTTGGGGTCCGAACTCCTGAGACAATTGCAAGTCTCCATGTAGGACGTAATTTTTTATTTCAGAAGATTGTTTAAACAGTGTGATTTAACATTTCTGGCTGAAAAGAAAATCCTTGGTTATTGTCAGTAACACTTAACAAACAGTAAGACAAAATCAAATGCATATTTTAATGAATTTATCATCGAAAACAAAAAATTGCCATAGTTTCTGCGTTCATTAAAACAAACATGTCAAATTATTTTTTAATAAATCAGCTAGAAATGGGTTACGTCCACTTATCCATTTCTAGCTGTGCAATTGTTCAGACATTTTCAGACAAGGTGTGGGAGGCAATGATGACACAATATTTACTTTTTAAAAAATTTAATACGGAAAATACGGACTTGGGACACTTTCAAACAAATTTTAAATTTTGCAGTCTAGAATAGAAGTCCATAGAACAACATTCAACTGAGTGTGATCTATGGATAAAACCATTAAACAGAAATGGTTAGTTGTAAGGTGAACATGTTCATGAGAAAAAAACATGGATAAAAATCAAAGATTTCAAGTGATGGCAACACTGACATGACAAATATTTAATCATTTATACTAATATCAAATGCCAGGCAACAATATGAATTTTTCCTTCCACACAAAAGAGATTAGTTATTGAGAATTAATTATCCTCTCTTCAAGTTTGGCAACAAATATTTTCATTGCCTCAAAAAAAAAGTGTTTATGATGGGAGGAAAAGGGTCAGTAATTCTTTGTCAACATTGATAAGGTTAGTCAAACAAACTATTCCAACGCCGTAAAGGGGAAAGTTTTAAACGGGATTGTTTTAGTTGTTGGGAATAGTCAAGACATGATTCTATTTCAACTATTGTAATTTCATGATTCATGTCATAACTTTGGTCAGTAAAACAATTTCTCAGCACTTTTACTCTTCCATGATGGTGCTCATATGACAAATTATATAACCGTTAAAGGAACATCTGTGCTATAACTTCTTAGAGCTATATAGTTTGAAACATGGGGCTGGAATTTTAAGAGGAACATGATAGATTTTAACCCCTGCTAATGTGTAATAGCTGATCTGTCACATATTTGTCAAGCAGGTTGCTATCACTGATAATACATGCAACTGTGTAACCCACAAAATCAAAACAAAACACCATGCAAAAAATCTGTGGAAGGTTAAATACAAAAAAGCAATGTATAATAAAAGTGAGAATTGAAACTGTAACAAAAAACATGGCTGTCCAGGTACCTCTGATGAATGCGACCCACTGGGAGAGGAAGCCCCTGCATTGTTCCGACAAACCTGGAAAATCCATTACTGAGTGTATGTTTTGGATGTAAGTTATTCATACTCCATTTCAAAGCTCACATATACATTGAAAAAGCACATTGATTAAAGTTGTATGGATATGTGACTTGTACAACAAGAAACCAGACTTTAGTTCAGAGATATACATTTATCTTTTTTGTAGATATTACCTTCAAGCTCTCAATATATTTTAACTGTAGAGATATTTTCTTTGTCTATGTGACTTGCTCAACTTCGCTTGAATATTCAATTTGAATTTTTACTATTCTGCATCTACTTAAAGCTTCATTATACTCATTTAAGTCCAACCTTTTCTGATGTAGGTTCAAAATTCTTCTCAGAGTTGTCATCTTCTGGTTCTTCAAACTTCACTTTTGATGAAGAGGGAGTAGAAGGGGGGGCACCCTTTTTGCCTTTTTTCTTTTTCTTTTTTTTAAGTTTGCTTTTGTTTTCCACCTGTGGCAAGTTTGGTAACATCTTTTTTCATTCACTGATTCAACATTTGAACAATATTTTAGCTTACAGAAATGAATGGGTAACAAGAAGGCCCAGAATTCATTAATTTATTTTGTTAATAATTACATACCAACTTTATAGTTACTTTCAATTAATTCCTTCTTCACTCCCCTTAAACCAATATTTCGTGTAAAATTTTACTTTCTGTGGCCAGTTTCAAAATTCAAATTTCATCTCTCAGGGATAGTTTCAATTTAATCATTCAATTCCTCACTACTCTTAATCTTTTCCGTTTTGTGATACCTGTAAATTTTCACTCTTTGGGACCTGTTTCAGAGTTATAGTTTCATGGACCGTTTTCTCTGTAGCTTTGTCTGCTACCCTTGCAGCACTGTCATTGTTCATAGTAGTGTTGCTTTCCTGTGCGATACAGTAGGATCAGATATATATATCACAAGGACTTTTGTTTTCATTTAACAGGTTACAATTACAAGAATATTACAACAGAGAGAAAATAACAATACAATGGACAAACATACATGTACAAAGCAACCTCTATGGGGGAATATACATCACAGCAAAAACGGGTGTCTCAATTAGAAATGTTGTATTCTTCAATAATCAAAGTGGTCGTGACAGAAAATAGAAAAATCAAAATATAATACAGTAGAAAGAAACGGCTGGAATCACTGAATTCCACAAATCAGCTGAAAATTGAGAGCCCTGCACAATGCAAATATGTCAAAGGTACAATGAAAAGAAAAATCACTGAACTACATGTACTTGGTGAAGGAAAGCACTTCTATGAGAATTAATGAACTTACATCAATAAACGCATCCATTTCAGATCCTCCGCTTTCTTTCCGGCTAAAATCTTTCTTGTTCCTTTTGCCTTTGCGGCCATCTTTATTGCCCTGTGTATTGGCTCCTGAGAATAAGACAAAACACTTATAAAGTAACCATTTCTATATAGTGATCCAGTTCTGATATCTTTTTCTTGGCTGAGGCTTTCAGAACGAGGAATTCAAAAATAATTTGTTTTCGTCATTCAGTATCAGCAACTTCATTCATCATACAGCCTCCCAAGTTATCATTTATCAGGTAACAATAAATCACAATGAATGGCACATACATTTCAATTAATGGTATGCACTGTGCAAGGACAAGAACATCTTGTATTATATAAATCTTGTGCTGGAAGCAAGACAGTCCAATAATTTAAATTTGTTGTATGATCTGTATCTATTGTTCTGTGTATTAGCATTAGCAGAAAATTACAAATTATAAGTAATTAACACCTTTTGAGGCTTTCAGAACGAGGAATTCCAAAATATCAAGTTTTCGTCATTCTATATCAGCAGATACATTCATCATACAGCCTCCCAGTAATCATTAACAAAAGTAATCAGTGTTCTGTGTATTAGCATTAGCAGAAAATAACAAATTTTAAGTAATTAACACCCTTTGAGGCTTTCAGAACGAGGAATTCCAAAATATCAAGTTTTCGTCATTCTACATCAGCAAATACATTCATCATACAGCCTCCCAGTAATCAGGGTGCTATTGACACAGGTAAGTCATTTCAGCACACCACCATTTGACTAGATAAGCCTTCATTTGACTAACAGATCATTATTTTAATATAAAGTTAAAACACTTAAACCACACGCCATTTATTTCAACAGACTAACAAAAATAATTCTGAAGCTGTTGATTTTTTAAAAAACAAAAAACAAAACACTACATTCCTTCTCCAGGTCTACATACAGACCCAAAGGTTTGATCCTATGAGTGCAGAATATATTTAAGCCCAATGACTGGCAAATCTTATCTCCTTAAAAATCTTAAGCATACAGTGTTCAGACAGAGCAAAGCCAAAGAATGTTTATGTTGCAGTGATAAAATTATAAGTGTCTTGTAAGAGGCTGTCAGAACGAGGAATTCCATGAGTTGCTGTTTTCGTCATTTTTTCCATCAGCTTGTACATTCATCATTCAGCCTCCATAAAAGAAAATATGCAATATGTTGAATTTAACTGTGTAAGTTGGAACAGTGGTAATATATTTTTTTTTATATAGAAACAGGCTCAAAGTGTAGCATAGTTCAAAAAGATATCAATAAGATGTAATAATGTAGTAACAAGATTTGTAAAGCTCCAGTAACGATTTAAAGGCTTGCCAACACGCTGCTTTCAAGACCATACAACACCCTCAAACATGACAGACCTACCTACACACACTAACACACACACTCACATTGATCTACGTTGTTAAATACCAAATGGAGAAAACATCGTATAGCTTAAGAAGAGCTTAAACAGCTACTAACTTTGGCAACTTTATGAAACAGCTGTTACCGTATTACAGATATATACCCGCATCCAAAGGGACACTTAAAAAGCAAATGCTTGGTCATCATATTTTAACAGAGGAAACCTCTTATTTCTAAATCTTTGCATCCTACGCTTTGTAACTTATATATCAGTAGGAAAAGGAAAATAAACCGAATCAATGAGATGGTAGCTTTTCATTTTACATTTGTTTTTCAACTTCAAAATCTGAAGTTGAAAAATTCAATCCGTTTAGAGTTATGGAAAGTACCCACGATAAATCCAGCTGTATACGGACTGGCTCGAATAACGGCAATTCATTTGACTAAAACGGTGAAATTGTAATGGTGAGAAATGATAACTCTAATCTTACCGTAACCATCTACACAGGCAAGATTTTGTTGGTATCCATCGAACGTAGGCATGCTGAATGAAACTGAAACTGGTCTAGCTAGCGTATGGCAGGCCAAAGGCAACGGCCCGTGTCACGAGTCGACGTCAGCGGTTGTACAATATACGGGAGAGACGAGTGCCTCTCCGGGCGAGTGAGAAGCAGCCGTGTAACGCGTACTTACTACCTACATTCCAAACACGCCTAGACACTTAACACACACCAGACACACACCCCTAAAACGAGAACACAATTTAGTATTATATTGTCATAATATCATTCGATTACCGGCACTCTTTTGTACGGTTCATTTCCAGTGTGTTGTAGTTGTATGTAATTTGTTTAGGACGTTATGAATGGTTGACGTCTCAAATACAATTCCATACCCCCATCATATAGCTACCATGCATTCGGTGATACGATGGTTTAATATATATTGGTTGGAATCAACGTACACACACGGTGGGGAAAATAGATGTAGGAGCTCCCATAGAAATCAAACATCCCCTAAAACTGAATTGATCCTTGTAGCTTTCGGTGTCCGGTTACTACATAATACTTTCAAATGAAGACCAAAATATACATAAAGAAAAGGCAAACTCCATACATATGTACTCGAAGCACACCGAATTGATTCTGTCAAGTCATGCTGGATAGAGTTCACATACGTTTCTAATACAACAAGACTGTCACTGTCTGTAACTAACTTTTCCACAACCGGGCTACGGCTAAGTAATATTTTTTCAACCGGGTAGACATACCCCATACACTATTCAAGAAAAAGTGCCCAGCTAATTATAGACCTCAATAATGTATAACTTGAATTAGTCATGATAAAATATAACCCAAAATAAATGATCAGCCCCCTTTAACCATATGAATCAATGGTCTATAATATAACATTTTAAAACTAGACCAACCGACTCTAACCCAGTAAGTGAGGGTACGCATTTCGTTACGTGTCACTAAGTGATTTCAATAAAAGTATTGTTAGCAAATGAGCACATTGAAACAAAATGCTATCAAATGTTAAGATGACTAAGAAACAGGAAACCCTACCAGTTGCGCCGATAAGAGAAGTTAGGAGTAAATAACCAACTCTGCAAAGACCATAAAAGAAAAGTACACGGGAGTATTCATGTACTACCTATGTAGACTAACCGATTCAACAAACCCCATATTATATCCCGTAGGGTTTAGTACCACCATGGCACAGCCATGTTGCATGTTGGTACCTGACAATGAAACGTAAAACGGGGAAAGACAGGATACATGAACATGGCCTGCCCTTTCATACACGTTACACATTTTACATGGATTTCATGACACAACCCACGAGAAATCTCATCTGAACGTCCTATTTGTGCAAGTAAATGGGCGAAATAACCTTTTGGTAAAAACCCCATGAAAAAGTTCTCAAGTTGTATGTTTTACGCCCCTTTGGACACAACACATTGAACAATGTTAGAGAAAAAAAACATAATTGGTAAGGCTCATGAACGATGCCTTCGCAATTGTAATAATATTGGGAGTTCTCTTCAGCAATTATACTTAGCAAGCAGGCTCCTGGCAGCAACGAGCTGACTAGCCCACTCAATAAAAACACGGCACAAAGACAACAGTAGGACGATAAAAGTTTACCCGTGTCCATGGGCGCACAAACAAGATAGGCCGTATCCCAGGCTCAGTCGGCTGACAGGAATATGTAATGGCGATGACATTACAGTGGGAGTCCACTCCAGAATTACGTGACCACAGCAACACATATAAATGGCATGACACAATACACAGGCATCACTAACTAGCCTTCTGTATGAACCACACACACTACACGCACTGGCTCGAATTCAGACACAACGACCCGAGAGAAAACGTAGCCCAGCGCTAGCTAGCTGGTAGAAGCACGTAAAAAGCAGATGAAAGCTATTTCACGGGTCTGCGTGTGTGTAGCGCGGTGGCAGACAAAACATACCAATCCTATTAAACCCTACTTCAGTACCTACTGTGTGGAGATACGCGTATGGTAAACCTTTTCTCCAAGCCTACAATAGCGTGCACATAGAAAAGTGTATAATCTATAACATAATACACAGAACCCTAAAATAAACGGGTTTCATCGATAAAGGGACACCACAAAATATAAAAGAGACCCTAATAATGGTTACAAACAATCAAACACAGGTGAACCATACTTCAGGTCTGGTACAGGTTATTGACCCTCAAAAATGGAAACGTGTTAAGAACTTCATGTAGGATTCTCTCTTCGAAATAACAGCATGGTAAGCAGCTGCATGGTGAAGACATAATATAACAGGACCATTTTAATTTGTGATGGCAAAGAAATCGTTCCCTCATCACCAACATACACCAACAATTTAGCTAGGCGGGTGACTTTCGCATCAAGGGAAAGTATATCAGATAACATTTTAAATTTAAAGCATTATAACATAGGAAACGTCCGGCACATGTAAACTACCTTGTGATAATCCAGTACTCATTTGCAGAAAGTTCACAACTATTTAAAATGGAAGCTAGATAATATGAAATGGAACGATGTTGCTATCTGCAAAACAAGATTAGAGCACAGTCACGATAAGGAGATAAGAAGCCATCACATGAAATCATCCATACACATCTTGACTGCATCCGCCATCTTAGATCATGTGTCTTTCTTCTTCAAGTTGAAGAGCATGGTTTTATCACAATACACTAAAACGAACACAGCATCAAGCTGAGCTAGGCTTATCACGTGGTCTATTAATTATAATCAGGGTCGTTCTGTGTCAGTCTTCAAACACAATCATGACAACCAAGGACAGATCACCACCGTTAACATCGTGATCATAACTCAAGGGCGAAAAGATAAGCTAGTAATAGAAGAAATCAACACAAACACTACACACACTCAACAGTAACAGGCACGCACACAACTCACACATTTTTGAGCAGTTGTGAGTCACAATACATCTCTTTTGCCGAGTGCCAAAATAACTGCGTACGTCCGTACCTCGCAGACGGTTTCGTTCACCTCACCTACTACCTGCTACCTTCCGATCTACGGACATAGGTAACATTACACATATCGTCATCATCACTGCAGGCTTTGTTGTACATTACACTTATATAACCCCTTTTGTGCAATAACCAGTGATGGCTGAAGATAGTAAGTCATACATTCATTAATCATAGCGTATCGGGCACGCTCGACTCACACCAATTCGTTCTCTATTAACAACCTAACTATCAGACAGAATTGCTGCTATGCCTTTCACATTTTGTCTTCCATAGCCATACAAGTCTGGCCATACTGCAGTCCGTTCACAAACTCGTGGACACAAATCAGGATGTAACACATTTTAATGACGCTTGGAATGACCATTTCCCCCAGAAACGGGGTCCCAGTGGCGTAGAGGTACAGTTCTCGCATCTGAAGCAAAAGGTACCAGGTTCGATTCCCGGCAGCGACACTGTCGGGTATTTTTCTGCTCGAAACTCGATGAAAACCTATATGCCACTCCCCTGATCCTATTCAGGTAGGTGGGATCAAGAACCTAGTCCTATCGGAGATGGACGATAAACTCAGATCCCGTGTGCATGTTGCGCACCTTAAAAAAACCCATGGCAGTTGAACATCAATAAGGTCACAGTGGGTTGATCACCTGCTTGGCTTAATATCTTGATCCTGGCCCTACACGGTAATGGTAAAAGGGAACTGGATACGAAAGAAAGAAAGAAGTGCGTACACATCTACCCAACTAAGCAATGTTATGACAAGACACCAATGGCCATAACAGGATGTCAAAAGAGGAGAATAAAAAGCTGAGAGTCGGGAGCCCCCACCCACAAAGACAACAAACGTGATCCTACACACAATAGGCAAGACTTGGCAAATGTCAAAGCGTGTGCAATATTATAAGTTTCCCTCTCTATGGGCTTGGTGGGTCTGACAAGAATTATCTTTCAGCCTAAGCATTACGAATAAAAGAAATATAAATCATCAGGAATATATAGGATGCTGCTTCCATATCATTATCAACATAATTTAAAGAACACACTAAAAGGCTTTTGGAACAAAGTACATCTCTGTAAAATTTAGAGTCAATCATGAAAAAAATTCCCATTGCAACAGGCACTGACTTATACCGATAAGACCCGAAAAGACATCCGCAATTTTTTATATTTATTTATAAAAAATTAACAAGCAATAGTGGAATCAGGAAGCAAAATAAAGTACAAATCACAATGCGAAGTGGTTACAAAACTTTCCACTGCTTGCTGTCAATACAGTCTGGAGAAGGCTATTGATACACCATACAGGTCAAGATCACTCTACGGTAGGTCAATTAAATTGCCGGATGTCATTTCGGGCCATTTAGCGTATTTTCAGGTGTCTTCTCGGTATAAATAAACTGTGTCACAAGGACCCCAACACCCCGAGCCAATAAAATGGCTTTCAAAATAGAAAAATAAACCTCGAAACTAGCTTTCAGAGGAACACCCACATATGCATCTTTGGACACTAATTTGAAACAATATTTAAAAAAAACAGGACTTGGCAGGTCCAGATGGAGACCTCCTGTTTAAAGTCTAGTCCACCTGCAACTGTGCCACATGAGTCCTGTAAATAACGTTCACATTCATTCTCAAATGAATCAATTGAAAGCTGAGTTTCCCTTGCTGAAATGATTGGTACTAAAAATGACAACACATCATAAGGTCGTATCAAAGGTGAGGAGACCAGCTTACAGTCCATCTCATCTCCCGCTTATTATAGCCCACCCCATCTCCGATAGGTCTTGACTTCAAAAGGATTCCACAGGGCTTATTATAGCCCACCCCATCTCCGATAGGTCTTGATTCCAAAAGGAATCCACAGGGTCTGAGTTCCAAGACGAAAGCCCAGGCAACAATTTTTATGTCTTGCTGAATACTTGTGTGATATGAAACAGTAGTTTTCTTATAGCCGAGGGGTTTACCAAGGCAACAGTAAATATTGTTATGGCCAAAACTAAAAATTGTGACGCTCATTGTGCCATTCAAGGTTCAGGGTGCAGTGGGCTGATCACCTGCTTGTCTTATCTATCTGATCCAGAGTTTTTAAGCTGGCCATTACATTCCTTGGGGGTATGTTTGGATAACAAACAATTTCAAAACAAAAATAATGAACATGGACACGAGTCATCTTGCATCAAGAAACAGTAAAAACGTTCAAAGTTTATGTGGTGCCTTTTGTTTTTTTGCGGTTTTAGGGCCCTATCCATACAGGTACTTTCTTTCTTATCCAATTCCCTTTTACCATTACAGTGTAGGGCAGCACAATGAGGCTGTATTTCTCTGGATCGAGATATTAAGCCAAGCAGGTGATCAACCCACCCTTTTGTGGTAGGAATTAACTTTGTCAGGACAACGGCCTTGCGGCCTACTCTTATCATTTTTAACTGCCAAGGTTCTTTAATGTGCACACGGGACATCCAAGTTAATCATCTGTTTTCGAGAGGACTAGGTTCTTGACCCCACCTACCTGAATAGGAGTGGCATATAGGTTTTCACCGAGATTCACGGAGAAAAATAACTGACGTTGCCGGGAATTGAACCATGTACCTTTCACTTCTTGGGGTCCCAGTGGCGTAGAGGTACGGTTCTTGCCTCAGAAGCGAAAGGTACATGGTTCCCGGCAACGTCGGTTATTTTTCTCAGTGAATCCCTTGGCTTGATATCTTGATCCAGAGAAATCCAGACTCATTGTGCTGGCCCTACACTTTAATGGTAACAGGGAATTGGATAAGAAAG
>JARBEQ010248943.1:0-11316 GCA_030265355.1 Tritonia tetraquetra | reverse complement strand
TAAACCTTGATTTGTTTGAAGCCGTGTGGCGGGCGCTGAAATGACCTATCTGTGTCGATAGAGCCCTAAAACAGCAAACAAACAAACAAGGACTGAGGAATCCACAATGGGAGCAGTTTTATAACTTGCAGCTTGCATTTGTGGAGTTAGATAAGGAAGAGCATTAGGGATTTACTATTGAATTACAGGCTGAATGAACATTTTTTGATATCTTTGACTTGCACATGAATATTTGTTTTGTTATCCAAACTGCATTGTACCCATAAGGAGTTTTGCGGCCAGCTCCATGCTCAGCATTGTGTTCAGCAATGCTGAAAGAACTCTGGGTCAGGTAGATAAGGCAAGCAGGTGATCAGCCCACTGTGCTCCGAACATTGAATGGCACAAGGAGCATCACATTTTTCGGTGTTGCCCAAGAATTAGCCATAACAATATTTAGGTAAACCCCTCAGCAATAAGAAAACTGAGATTTTGCCGCATAAGGTGTCACATGAATATAAAACAACACAATCTAAGCATATATGATGTTTCACCTTTGGTGTATGAAGGGATTGGTTACATTTATTCATTTTTTAATGAAATATATTGGGTACCAATCCCCCCCCTTGATTCCATATTTTTAAATTATATGTTTTTAAGGAGCAAATAAAAAAATGAAAAAAATGTCTACTTTGCAAATTGCTAATTCCAGATTAGATTGGAACTTGTTGAGCACAGCTACTCCAGCCATAGATGCTTGGCTCAACCCTTCAGACCGCCTGATGAATTCTGTGCGACAGCTTGTGAAAGGATACTCCAGAAGACTTTGTTGTGTCATGGCCTGTTTGATGATTGAAGGCCTTGAGTCCAGCGGGATACATGTGGCTTATAAGGTATTTTTGCTTTTTAATATATTTTTTAAATTTTTATAGGACTACCGTTTTAGAACAACATTCAATTCTACCAGGGGGTAATTGTTAATCAAAAAGAGGATCTGTAAGCATACTCAATCATCCACATTTTGCATACTCAATCATCCACATTTTGCATACTCAATCATCCATATTTTTGCCCAGCCTGTAGAGGTCCTCGGTTTAAATCCGTTCTTTCTTTTATCGTTTTTTCCATGTTACGATTTAATGAAATCTTGATGGGCAAAACAAAGTTTTCTTAAACTTTTCAGATTTCTTTGCTTTTAGTCTTGATGAATGTTTGTTATTGATGGGATTTGAAATTTAGATGTGTTTAGAATTGTTATTCAAACTTTATGTTTTAAAAATTAATTTATTGTTTCATTCAGAGCAAATTCATGAAGTTGACAGCGTTGTCTAAAACTTTGCAAGAAGATCCTTCCAATCAGTTGTTGACTGTCCTGAGGAAGTACTTACAAAAACACGGAACTGCCTCCTTAGAGCGAGCAGTGACTGCGGAAACTGTCCCACAGTTGATTACAGTACAGAAAGGCATCTTAGCACTCATGCGTCAATGGAAAAATGTACTCTATATGCCTAATCTTAGTCAGATTAACTTCAAGGTGAGTAAGAATCATCCAAGTTTTTTCTATTTGAATACTGGAGAATAGAAAAGCCCTACACTGTAATTGGATAAGAAAGAAGAAGAAGAAAGAAGAAGAAAGAATAGAAAATGTCAGCATGTATTAAAGATAAATATGTTGGAAATAGGAAATATTTTTTAAAACTTTTTAATGCTGTCGAGTATATGCTCAAATATTTCAGTGGTCAGATATATATTTGATTGAAGATTGAGAATAAGAAAATGAGAGAACTTGCAATTTAAGATGTGCCTTTTGAATTAGGAAATAGTCTTTCATTTCCTGGTTTATTTTTTGATGGGTGTAAGATATTGTTTTTTTATTGAGGTAAGATTAGTTGGTTTATAGAGAATGGGGACTATGAAGAATATTGCTGATTCTCTTTTAATAAAATATGCATAGATTTCATAGCAGTTACATTATTATGTTTCATACCCTCCGTTTCCGTGTTCACAATGCTACCTTTAAGGTTAGTTTGTGATGGTGATGTCAAGAATTGAATGATTTTATTCTTGTATTGTACAGACACGCCGCAGCATTCGTCCATACAATGTTTCCTTTGCACTACCCAATGAAGACGATTTGGACCATGGAGGGGAGGATACCGACGACATGATGATTGAGCAGTTTGATGTTGTGGATGAAAGAATATCTCTGCTTCAAGTAAGAATCACACACAGAATCACACACAGAATCACACACAGAACCACACACAGAACCACACACAGAACCACACACAGAATCACACACAGAATCACACACAGAATCAAACACAGAATCACACACAGAACCACACACAGAACCACACACAGAATCACACACAGGATCACACACAGGATCACGCACAGAACCACACACAGAACCACACACAGAACCACACACAGAACCACACACAGAATTACACACAGAACCACACACAGAACCACACACAGAACCACACACAGGATCACACACAGAATCACACACAGGATAATGTCCACTCTTCCAAAACTTATATAGTGTGACGAAATTCATGGTTTTGTATAGGTACTCATAAAAATTGAGTGCATGTTATACATGTATGAATCTTAAGGTATTTTAAGAAACCCAATAAGTCGGACACAGGATGAGGATTTGAGAGAGCATGGAACAATAAGGCATAGTACTGAATAGGGTAGGTTGTTTCAGGAATAATAAAGTGAGCGTTGTTCTTGGTGTTTTCCCGCAATTAAGAATGTTTGTATGCAAATGTGTATCTCCTTTTGTATTTTTCAATGGATTTGTCTCATGGTACGCTTCTTCCTCATTATGATGACATGGTAGCAACAGCAAGAAGCTACAGAAGAAAGCAAACAATGACAATTTTTGTAATGTCTAATAAACGACATAAGATTTTGTCTTTGTCATGCACCCATTTGTGATGAATATAGGTTATGGGATGGTTGCCAATTTGCAATATTCTCAGTGAATGCTTTACATTAATAGGATAGGCCATTGCTGTATGATATGTCAACAGGGCCGTCTTAATGCATGGGCCCGATGAGCACTGGCCTGGGGGCCTCATGAACATGGGGGCCTTCTGACAATTACATCACACTTTATTCATTTGGGGCCCATACTGTTCTTAAGACGGCTCTGTATGTCAATTGATGAAATTGTTGAAAACAAACTGTGTGATAACTACTGCATGTTTAAGAAAGTTACTTCATATTTCATCCAGGCGGAGGGAGGGGTGACTACCCAAACCTCAGGATCTGTTCCAAGTGTAAACAGTAAACGTCACTCTGTCAGTACCCAGGGGAAAACTGACGTCATGGATTATGTCAGTGCTGAGTCTCATTTGTCAACAAAACCACGCAAACTATCCATCATATTCAAGTAAGTATTAAAATAATAATGAAAGGGACAAATTACAAATCTTTTCACACAGTGGACTGATCACTTACGTGTCTGAAATTCTTTGATCCACAACACTTCCAACTCTGTGTTCAGCCATGCTTGGTGATCGGGATGCCTCGATGTATATCAGGTATCTTCTCTGCCTTTTGTGGCTGAAAGTGGGGTTAGCCCCAACACTGCTCTGCGGTATTAATGGGATTTGATCAAACAAATAATCAACTAAAAAGAAATATCTTTTCAATGAGAATAAATGATTTTCTGTGAGAGAGAGATAATTTGCATAGAACATTTTTTTCTGCTGCCTTTATTCAGCTATTTTTGTTCTCGTCTTAGCATGGGACAGAAAACTGAATTATAATATCCATTTTGGTTAAAGTTGTAACTTCTTGTTTGCCTGTTGTATCTTATTACACATTTGCTTCCATCACTAATTGAATTGTTTATAGCCTTCCACTTGTTCAAGACTTTCTGCCATCTAGTTTGTTTGTCTAACAATTTTGTGATGTCTAGATTAGGGTAAGTTGTGAATGGGGGACCTCGTGGCGTAGCGGTCATTGCTTTCACTTCATGAGCAGAAGGTACTGGGTTCGAATCCTGGGGGCGAAGTTTGGATTTTTTCCTTCAAACTTTCTTGAGTTTCATGGCTCTGACCTTGATGATTCAAATGGAATCAAGTCCTATTGGAGATGGACTATAATGCGGAGGTCCCCTACCTTTGATGTGAATTAAAATGCGTTGCCAAGGGCGTAAAACTAACAACTTAAAACTTTTATGTCTGTAGACAGAAGAAGTCACCTGGTGTGAATGACCTTGCCCTTGACAGGAGTACGTCCAATCTGGCACCGCCTCCCGCTGTGCTGGCACTCAATCGTAATGACAGCAACATGAGCTTCACCTCCCTGGCAGACACAACTTCCAGTAATGAGCACCTGGCTGTTCCCACCCCACCCCACACACCTCTTCGCACTGTGGGTCCCAAGCAGTCAATCCTGAAAAACAAATTGGATAAGAGGTAAATACCCGTTTTTGGTTTTGCGTGTTGTTGATTGGTTCTGTGCGATAACAAGGATATTTGTGTGTTTATATGTATGGTACTGTTCTGTGAGACAGGGGTGCCCTTTTTCTGGCTAGAGTTGATTGAGATTATGGCTTTTAAAAACTCACTGCTTTTCTCTGGCAGCTCTGCACTTTTGTCCATTTTATTACTAATATTACTATGAAGTGAAATAGAATGCATATGTAATTTGATACAAGGCTTCATCATGCAAAGTGTAAGAGTTAAGGATAAATAATGTTGTTTTTATTATTGAATTTAGTTATTTTGATTGTGGATTTCTTGTGAGCTGCTAGGGCTGAGGTCTACAACTGCTGTATGTGATTAATGTAGAATATGTCTGCCCTGTTCTTTTCTATGGCTGCGAGACATGGGCAACCAGCCAGAGAAACGTGCATATGTTGACTGTAGCCAACAGAAGTGTTGTCAAGATGACCGCCAATTTCTTGGCCCAACCCCTTCAAAAGGCCCTAGCACAGAGGAGACTGCGGTGGTTTGAATATGTCTCTCGTCACAAGGCTGACCACCCTCTCGCATTAATGTGTCGGATGGATGAACTGGGCTGAAGACCACCTGGCAGATGTGAAGGAAATTCGTCGATGATGACCTCAAAGTAGGGTCATCAAACATCTAACCTCGAACATGAGACGTAAAAGGAAGAAGATGAAAAGACAAAATCAGATTGTAATGTCTATTTGTCTAACTCTTAGCTATTACCAGAATGAAGACCTGTACGCATTATGATATGTCTTTTCGTTTTCTGTAGATATTACCAAAATGAAGACCTTTACCAGTGGATGGCCAAGCAACAGGAAGATTTCCCTGGACAGTTGGACGAGGACAGTGGCTACATACGACAGAATACCACCGAGGCCAACATTGGTGTGTTTGGAAGTTCTTGGTCTCAGGAAGACAGCAGGACGGATTTAAATGAAGACAATTTTACCATGGCAACGTCCATCATGCAACTGGCAGATGCTCAGGTGGGTGACAACATCCTGGTGGATGCATGTAGTTGTCTGTCCTTGATGACCTTTTAACCATTCTCTCCGTGGGCTATTGCTTACCTGAAGGTTTTGATAGCTGAGTCTGCAGAGCGTGTAACCCTCTTTTTCTAGTGAGGCAGAGTAGCCGTTGGCAGGCATTGGTTCGATTCTCACTGTGGCTTCTCTACTTTTCTTCAACTCTCAGAGAATTGCAATTGCCGCTTTCCAAGAAAGAATTAATTAATTCTATATAAAAATCACTGGTTAATCGCAATTTTGGATAATCGCAACATAGTTGCTGCTCCCGTTGTGTTGCGGTTAACTGGAGTTGACTGTACTGTGAAAATTACATG
The DNA here is from genome assembly GCA_030265355.1 of Tritonia tetraquetra. Lineage (NCBI taxonomy): Eukaryota > Metazoa > Mollusca > Gastropoda > Nudibranchia > Tritoniidae > Tritonia > Tritonia tetraquetra. The sequence continues at coordinate 5,514 of JARBEQ010248943.1, read as the reverse complement.
AGCAAAATACTCAAATACTATTGAATGTGAGTACTCTCCTGCAAACAAATACATTTTATTTAACCAACTTCATTTATGATGATGTTAGTATAGAGAAGAAATCTGGTTGTTTTTGATCACCATACATATCAGAGGCACCGGTGGCCGAACGGATAGCATGCTGAACCGGTCAATGTAATCAAGCAACATTGATTGTGATTAGTGTTTGGATGGGTGACCACTCGGTCGCTGTGCCCTTGGGTAAGGCACTTAACTCTGCTTACCGTCACTCGACTTAGGTATAAATGAGTACCTGGTTGAGGGCAGTGAACGATCTTGTCAGAATACTAATGCCAAAGTGCTTTACATCAGCCTGCACTGGATACTCCTTATGGAGTTGAGAAGGATACAGGAGTGTCATGTCCTGCTGGTGGTAAACTATACATTGTAAGGCACATAGAGCATGATGGACTCTGTGGATATGCAATATATATATATGATATGCTTTTCTGCTTTACTTTACATTTTCAACACTGTATTGATATAGTTAAGAATAAAATAATACATATGATATCTTACATTATTGACAGATTTTATTCAAGCCAGTCCTTCAAAGCTTGGGACTCCATGTCGAAAGTGTGCGGCCATCAGCAATGATGAAGAAATTTGGCGGACATCTTCTTCTGCAAGGTCATTTCAATACATTCAAGATACTCATTGCAGAGTCAGAAGCAGCTCCATCTACCCATCATCATCAGCAGCAGAATGCGTCAAAAGGCAAAGGGCATGGAAAGAGAACTCTTACAAAAAGACTTTTTGAAAGTGCAGCTTTCCAGTGTGAAAGGTTTGTTTGGCCAGTCATTTTTACATTTGTAACAAATGACACTTGAATTACATATTCAGTTTGCAAACTTTTTATTCTGTTACTTAACCTAATCATGGCATTTTTTCTCTTATCATGACATTAAGCCCTCTAGTATGTAGCAATGCCAATCGTCGCGTAAAGCTTCGGCCGGAAATTGGGCCGTGCACCGAACGGCAACGATGGACCCGAATAAAAGGGAGAAGCTATTTTTAAACTTTCATGCCCGGCGTTCCCGTGGATGAATGTGAACGAAACTTGGCAACCAATCAAAAAAATGGATAAACTAGCTATGTGTGAAAGTACAACAGCGTACTATTTTTGGAACTGGTCAAAATCGTCATTTACATAGAATACTTCGATCTAGAGCGAAAACTAAGAGGAGTTGTAATTTATACTTCCGTGAGGCAAGAGATGAATGTCTCTTCTTTACAGATATGAAATTTCAATTATCTGTGATGAGTGCTTACCTATGCGCTAATTCAAAATATCTACCGAACTGGTGAATAAATCGACATCGGGAAATTCTCAGCCATTCCTGTGACAATGAGCGTAGCATGCCGGCCGTGCATGATCGCTAGATGCAATTCCATTGGTCTTCCATAACTAGTTTAGCAATCACTTTTTTCCTTTGTTATTTATACCGGGGGTGATAGGTACAGAAGAATATGTTGAGTTATAGTTATCTTTCGAAAAACAATAATTTTGGCGTGAAATACGAATGAATATAATAAATTATTGACAATAAGATGAGATTTTAAAGAGAACTTTTGAAAATGCACATAGTATGTATGATTTTGGAATTTCACCTTTTAACCCATTCCCCCTATAGATACCTTTAAAATGGACTCGCTGTTTTAGACCTTTATCGGGGAAACCCAAGGTCCATACTTTGCGAGTATTTTCCTCTTTAAAGGTTATCCCACTTTATCGCATCTTCAAACTCGCATAACTTTTTTAAATTTATGACTGGATTTTCAAAATTCGAAAAGCATGTTTATTAGAAGAGATAAGAGATAGGAAGAAAAACAAATTTTAATTGGCATTGCTATAGTATGGCCTGTAAGAGGACCTTACTGTGCTGAAATGGGTATAAAACTAACAGCTTTGATACTTTGAAGCTTTCAGCTTTATGATAGTTTATGAGTGTTGCTATCTATTGTACCGTTATGATATATTTTCCTCTATCAATTAATGCAGTTTGAAGATTTTCACTGTTTGGATTTTATGCAATCTTCCAACTGTTTTTTTTTTCCTTCCCAGTTTTGATGTGAATGTTTCCCTGAAGGATGTCATAAAATTCAGTGATGGAGGCAGGGGCTATAAATTCCCTTACAAGTTTGCCATGCACAAACTAGAGGCCAAGCCGTCCACTCTTCAGATCAACCTGATGGTCAACTGTCATGCCATTCGTCAAAATGTGGACATGGCTTTGCTGAGATTGGCCCATCAGGTATGTGTGGGGATAAAATTGAGGTGGTGGTTCTGGTTGAAATGGTTGCGATAGAGTTGGCTATGATGGTTATGGTGATGGTAGTTTTTGTTGTTGTTGATGAGCCTCATTAATATTACAAATAAATGAATTAAAGGGGAGCAGGCACTAGTGATAGCATCTAGAACCGACACCACAGTGAACGACAACACCGCCTAGCCAGAGACAGAGCACGCCACTCTACTGATTGAGCTCAATTCCTACTGTCGACATTCCACTTTTCTTCTTCTATGGTTATTTTTCTGGGCTTTTCTGGCACTTTCACATTTTCCATCAATGCTTAATAATATTACAAAGCAGTCTTGGGGGCCAGTCTTATGTTCCTAAAATGAATTATTCACATTTAAAAAAGGGGGTACCAGTGGCGCAGAGGTACGGTTCTCGCCTCTGAAGCGAAAGGTACCAGGTTTGATTCCTGGCAACGACACTGTCGGGTATTTTTCTCTTTGAAACTCGGTGAAAACCTAGTCCTATCGTAGACGGACGATAAACTCGGAGGTCCTGTGTGCATGTTGCGCGCGTTAAAGAATCCTTGGCAGTTTAACATCGATAAGAGTAGGCCGCAAGGCTGCTGTCCAGGCAACATTAATTCCTACCGCAAAGGTCACAGTGGTTTGATCATCTGCTTGGCTTAATATCTTAATCCAGAGAAATCCAGCCTTATAGTGCTGGCCCTACACTGTAATGGTAAAAGGGAATTGGATAAGTAAGTAAGTAAAAAAAAAAAGGAGCACTAGTGCTTACCTGAAGGTTTTATTATACTAGTGATTTATAGGTTTAGTTGTTATGCAGATATGGCAATACTGTCATACTGAGTATGGGCCGGAGATCAGTTCACTTCCTCAGAATGTAGAATTTGAGTGGTTTAGAGTTGTACAATCTTATGGTTAGATTACAATAAATGTACCCTATGATATACTTTGAAAACCTGGTCTGAGAAATACATGTCTTAATACTGTATAAGCTCTACGATATGTTTTTACTCATCTTTACCTATGCTAGGTGTTTACAATGGTAGGCAATGTGAAGGACACTAGGGTAGAGCTGAAGCAGCAACGCATGGAACAAGCCTCCACTTGGGTTCAAACCCACAGGAAACAGGAATCCAAGGACTCGACCTCTAGCGCTGACACCCAGCAGTCTGACATTTCCCACCATGAACGTATCTTTGGCTCTTTTCACGACATCATGAGAATTGACAAAGACAAAGGTAAGACATGATATGTGTCGTAAACATGTGCAGTTATATATTTTTTTCAAAGCAATGATATAATTTATTATGTTACAACTGTATAAAATACAGTTTGCCTTTTGTGGCAAAATCTGCTCAGTTTTCTTATAGCTGAGGGGTTTACCATCTCGGCAACAGTAAATGTTGTTATGGCCAAAGTTTGAGCAACACCTACAAATGTGATGCTCATTGTGCTATTCAAGGTTCAGGGCACAGTGGGCTGATGACCTGCTTGCCTTATCTACCTGATCCAGAGTTTTTCAGCACTGTGTTCAGCAATGCCGCTAGACACGGAGCTGGCCGCAACATTCCACTCCGTTTGGGGTATAATGTGGTTTGGATAACAAAACAAAACAAAACAAAACAATAAAATATTGTGATATTTCTATGTAGAAAGGTTGGCGGCGACTGTATAATATAATAAAGATTTAAGAACATATGGCCAGCCATTTGATTATCCTGGGTATATGAGACTACTGAGTCTATTAATCTTTATCATCACCATGAGCAATATATGATCAGTGTCAATCATAAAAAGGCCAATAAACAATTTACTGTTGTCCTTGTGGCTATGAAGGAAAATGTAATAGTGCCAGAAAAAGAACCATAGAGAAGAAAAGTGGTATGCAACAGTGAAAATTGAACCCATGCCTTTCAACTGACTGAGCCTTTTGCTCAGCCGGGGCAAAAGATGGGCTAGGCTTAAGCTTCGAGGTTCTGACAATGTCGCAAAAAGAGTGATCCTTAAATTCAGGCTTGTGAGCTGCCAAGTGAGTCTGTGGTGGCAGTAATGATAATGAAAGACATATAGTGTGCTTTCCATGTTATAAAACTTCATCTAAAAAAAAATCAACGAAAAGATGGTGTTATTGTCTTTGATTTTCTCTATCGGCTGCTGTTAACTCTGTTTACTCGTGAGCCATGGAAAAAGCAAAAAGACTGATCCCATCGAGCCTTACTTCGGAAAAATCAAGCCTTTTGAGCTTTAATTTTTCAAGCTTTGCCCAGTCTTACCTTCTGCTGTCTTAACTTCTTGGACTGATGACTTGCATGTCCATAATTCTGTTGCATTTAAGACTAGATTTCTCCCTACACTTTCTTGTGATATTCAAGTGATTTAATCAAAGAAACAAAATGACCAATTTTGTATTATCACATTATTTCACAATTTCATTTTTGTTTCCTCCCTAGATGTATCTCAAAAGCAGTCAAGGAAGGAAGGAATTGTATCCTCTCCAGGAATGACACCTTCCAGACCAGATGCCACATGGTCGTCGCCTGCAAGTCCCCGCGTGAAACCCCATGCCGGGGAAGGGAAATCTAAGACATTACAAATACCAACAACGAGTGCACCAGGAATGACGCCTACTCTTGGGAGAAAGGGAGATGAATCAGAAGGGAAGATTCCAGAACCGACTGGACACGAATCTAAGAGTGGGGATGTGCCAAAGACAGAGCCTAAAGCCAGGCCACAAGGATTGCCTTTCAGCCAATTGAAGAAACCCTCTCATCTTAGATTTGCTCAAGATTCCAAGGGAGAGCCGCCAAAAGAAAGTATGTTTCCCTTTTTTAGTTACTTTACAAATTAGTCTTGTGGATAAAATTTTTTTGGTTTGGAATTTTCTCATTTTCAGGTTATTATGATGATAAGGGTAAAACTAATCCTGGATAACACTCAATGTGGATGCCTGGAGTTTGAATCCTGGGGAAGAGTAGATTTTTACTCTTGACATTTCAGAGTTCTCCAGAGCTATTGAACAGGAGAATTAGATAAAGAAAATTGAGCTAGCATGAATAAGGATAAGTTTATCTTTAAAAATGAAATACAGATTCTGAAATTACCTTTTTATGTCAAAAACCCCAACAACAAACACCAGCGGGGGGGGGGGGGGGGGGGGGGGGGGGGGGGGGGGGGGGGGGGGGGGGGGGGGGGGGGGGGGGGGGGGGGGG
>JARBEQ010248932.1:0-11316 GCA_030265355.1 Tritonia tetraquetra | reverse complement strand
ACAAACACACAAACAAACAGAATGGAAGGCAATTGCACGGGTGGTGATCAAGACACTGAATGATAGTATTCATCTAACAGTTCAGTTTGTTATCTATAATGGCTTGGTGGTAGCACAGCTTGCTATGATCAGACAAAGAAAAATCAATATCAGCCCAGACTTCACCTCGGCTATATGAACACGGCATCAGTCAGCGAATGAGGGCTGGCTGAGTATTTGGGCCATGCTGCTATAACACCATGTCACATCACCAACACCATGCTACACACACGGAGAGAGAGCTACTGGACTCTTGACGAGATCAATAGCTGTTTGCGTTGTCCTGGCAACCACACGGGGCCGATAGGGGGAAGGATGGAAAGAGTGGGGAGGGAATCCACAAGACCGGGTCTGTTTTAGACTTCACGAAAGCTGTTGAGCCTAATGAGTGCTCCATTTCTATTCCCATTTTAGATTGCATGGCTCAATAGACGTAAACTATCTTTACACTTAATTGTAATATTTAACTATTCACATTCCCCTCTATTTTAAAGCGTTGCTTCATTGTGAAAAGGGACAAAAGTTCGGTTTAGCATTACGACCATACAGTAAACTTGTTTTAAAACACATTTCTTTTTCACTGATAGCCGAAATAAACTACATTACTGAATAACTGCTATACAACACAAACAACATTAATCTTTATTGTGATAAAACATTCAGGTCGTATACCTTTGTCATCCGCTATGTTGTATGCATTATCACCCGGGGCACTGGTAAAATGCATAACGATTGTGTTTGTTCCCACTGGAAATAGGAATACACAATTTACCTTCCTTTTTTTTTTCAACCGACCAATGAACAGTTTCATTTTCCTTACAATAAGTGCGTCTGCTACAATAGCCAAGTCACAGTCAGATAAGTTCAACGTTTGGCGGTGAGCCAATTAGGCTTCTGAGCGGAAAAGCATTAATGTTATTTTTATGTTATCATTGCCAGCAGTAATAATCCAGGTTAAGTATTTGTTACTACAGCTACAGCATTTGGTGTGTTATCCAATGACATTTCAGCATATTTTTCAAACCAATAAATTATGATAACGAGAAATTTGTTATGATTCAGACAGGAAGAAATTGGACGTGTTCATACGATCAAGAAGACGGGTGGTAATTACAACTGGCTCACAAGTTTTATGGCGATGGTTTTAACAGAATCTTTACCACCCATAAGTAGTGAAAATAGCAATGCCGGATTGTCACGTGCGAGCACATTGCGATTGTTTCACATATCATATCGCATCTTCATTCTAATATATTTTTTAAAATACAGAATACCCCCGAACGTTGCGCGTTTTACAAAATGGTACCTAATAATATTAAATAGAAAATGTGAGAGTGACAGAAAATAGCCGTAGAAGAAAAGTGGAATTGTTCACAGGTGAATCGAACCCACACCAGAGAACGACAACACCGCCTAGCCAGAGACGGAGCCCGATGCTCTACCGATTAAGATAATTCGCCACCGACCCAAAAACAGTGGTTTGTTAGTCAAGACATTCGCAGGCTTGCCAACTTCTAGAGATTGAAATTAGGGATAATGCTCCGGTGGCAACCGACATTACCACAAACGATTAAATAAACGCTCAAACGCAACCCATACCCCCACCCTCCAATGTTGCAATAACACACCCAAACCAGACTTTAAATCTTACCTCTACTCTTTCATACAATGCATCTGTACAAGCCAGAAAGCGGTGCTGACCATCAAGCCTACTGGTTGAAGCTGTTTATTTATCATAGTACTAGTACTATGTCATACATTGTTATTTTACTATGCGTTTAGCACGTGTACGCACCAAGCAGGTTCGTCATCTCCATCACATCTTTTCCACCGATATATCCCTAAAATACATCTAATCGGCGTCAATACCACCCTCGAACACACACGTCACGCACACCCATACTGTCACTCACGAGCGTGTATACACTTCAAATGATTGCTTTATAGGGCTTCCATTCAGCTAATTTGGATTTCCGTAGATTTAAGAATCATTTGTCACGTAACTTGTCAATGATCAAGGCAACATGGCATTATCCGTCATATCAAAGACGGACCTTCGAATCTTCGATGGGACTTGATGCCATATTATGGACTCCACATGAAAAAGTTAAACGGGAAAAATCCTGTCTCCGCCAGGATTCAAACTCAGTACCTTATGCCCACGAGGCGAAAGAGTTACCACTAAGCCACGGAGCCCCATGGGTGGTTTGTGGAGTTACAATGTAGGCAGTCCGTTGACCGACCCGTCTTAGACCGTAGCTGTTGTACTGTTAGACACAGTCCACATCCGTCCTCGTAGGGTTGCAGTAATATTAATATGTTGGCTTTGGGCACAGAAGGGATCCTGACACGACCTGGAGATTTTTTTCCTTTGCATTTTCTTTAAGTTCTTATGACTTGGAACCTGTGGATTCCATATGGAATCACCGGAGATGGATTATAAACCGGAGGTCCCGCCTTTGATATTGACTAATAATGATTTGGCCACCGTGAAGATACTGCGCCCGACAACGGTAACTCAGCCGCGCCAGAAATGAAGGGTCAACCACTCTACCGACTGAGCTATCCGGCGGTTGTTTCAATTAACAGTTAGAGAGAGAGAGAGGGGGGGGAGAGAGCACAATATAATATTATTGCGGGAGGTCATTATGACCGTTGTATAGTACGCTATCATAGTATATAGGCGCGCGCGGCAATGAGTCTTTGAAGTTGTGGGCATTGCTGTAGTATGAAGCAGATTGACCATTTTCCCCCTCTGGAAAGGGCGCTTATCTATCGCAAATAACAATCTCAGCTGCAAACTGGTATTAGTATACATGTAACTGAATATAGTAATGATTGTGGTATTTGGAAAACCGTGACACATGGTGCCTTTTTTATCACTTTTATCGATAATGGTCGAGTTTTTTTCATCCACAGAAATAATGATGGTTGGGCTTATTAACCAGACTATCATATGCATGAACGCTGATTTACAAAAATAAAAAAATTAGAGGAGGCTTCTAGACTTGCTACTCTCTCTCTCTCTCTCTCTGCTAGTTGATTTACGGCTGTACATACAAACAAACCATGATACCATAAAAACAGTATATCATCATGATAATTTACAAAGTTGGTACCACGCGTGTTTATGTGCGAACACACGGATGTGTATATATGCCAGAATATTTGGGTGACAAAGATAATGTATACAATTACAATACGATACGATACTATACTATGTAATGTTATATATTTTATTGGATTTTTTCTTTGTCCTACAAATTTTCTGCCGATTTTACGGATTTTTCAGGGCGAAAATACTGATTCTTCATTCAAATTGCGGCAAGTCTTTCCTCTCCCACTGATACTGTAATCAATGCTCTCGACTGGAACTGAAACTGCCATTCAGTTGGTTTTACAGAAGTTGCGTCAAGTGGGTTTGTCAAAAGTTTGGCGTGGGAACATGATCATTATTACAATTTTTTCTTTGGCGCACATATCCAAGAATTCGGGGAATTCCGGTGGATTGTTGGCAGGTCTGCATTCGTGAGCTCGTATCTTCCTCACCGCCCTGTGGACAATTCTACTTTTCTACTTTTTTTCTGTCACTTTCACATTTTCCATCATTTCTTGATACCACTTATTACGATCATTACTGGGTGCCTGCTCCCCTCTAATTTTATTCATATTTAATTAGAATGTTTCATTGCATTATCATCGGAGCTCCTACTGTTTCCATATTCGGTCATACATGTTTGTTGTGTTTATCATCCTTGTTCCGCCAAGAAAGGAAACGCTTGCTATCGTCAGTGGGTTGATTCATTCAACACAATGGGCGGTGTCAGAAGATACGAGATCACGAATGCCTTGACTCATTGAAACACTTTTTGGGGGTGGCGAATTAGCTTAATCGGTAGAGCGTCGGGCTGTCTATGGCTAGGCGGTGTTGTGGTGTTGTCCTTCGCTGGTGTGGGCTCAATTCCACTTTTCTTCTATGTCTATTTTTCTGTCACTTTCAACATTTCCCATAATTTCTTATACGACGTGTGATCATTACTAGTGATTGCTTCCCTCTAATTTCATTTCTATTTATTTTGTGATGACCGTATAGGGCGAAGACAAATGAAATATCTACTGCTCATTGCTGATTACTTTTCTTTAAGGTATTGAATTAATATTACACGACAATACGGAACGTTTAATGCCCCCCATCACCACACACACATTCAAACAGCAAAACATTAGAATCGACCAAGCCGTGGCTGCCAGAATATCACAGCACAATTATGGTCACGTAGTACTGCAACATGAAAGAACCAAGAGGCAATTGGGAACGTTCCGAAATGCAGCATTAATTCATACACGGCAACATCACCATAACGTCTACGTCTGGCTGTGTGACCTTCACTTCAAAGCCCCACGGATACGATTGGTGTGTAAATTGTGTGATCTACATTCCATGACTAGGCACAAACGATTCCAGATTCCAGAGTTATTAAGATTAGGGTGAGTGAGATCCCGCAAATTTGTGGAGTTACTGTCTATTAAAAAAATACAGATAAAAACATTTAAGTTTAATCGTCGCTATTTCCGTTCCTATAGCATAGACTCCCGTCGTTGCTTGTGGCATCAGGGACATGATGCACAGATTAAGTAAAAAGTCAACTCATATTGAAAAACCTAGTGCAGAACAGAGAAACGAGACTTTCGCACAGCGTGTTTTACTTTGACTATTTTTGGACTCATAAACAGTACACGCTAGTGTGTTATTGTATACCACTACCAACGTAGAGCATGCGAAGTGTTGGTAGCATGGCTATTTTCAAAACAAGAGGGGAAAGGAAATGTATAAACTTCCAACAAGGGACAAAGCACAGGGACGTATAACGTTCGGGGGCCACAACGCCCTTTTTCAGCTAACAGACAAAAAACACAGAACACATGACACGAAAGTAGGTAGAGAAATATCCAACAATTCGTCACGCCAGTCAGATTCGAATTCACAATCAGATCTGGTTGCCTTACTGATTACGTCAAATTCATTTGGGCTATGTTCGCTGGGTCATAGACAACTCTCTACTAATGCCAACACTAGCAAACAAAAGCTCCATCAATCGGCTGGGCAAATACAAAATCAAGCTCTTAGATTTATATGGGGAGCAATGAGAATAATATCTACAGCAGCATGTGAAATATATGCTAACATAGAACGACTTGATATCAGAAGGAGATCAATCTGCGAGACCTATGAACCATATATGAGGTCAAATGAAGAGGAAAATGATCGACACATTACAGAAGACTTCTTTCCTCAGAGATAGCTACCAACCTCCAATTGACCTGAACATTCCTCCCTATTTGAAACCAAGGACACCAGATATAAGAACTAAACTATAAGAAATGGCTAAAGCGATATACCAACAACAGTAACTCTTGACTGCATCCATAAACACGATCAACTCATATAATAAAGAAATGACTCATGTGTACAGACGGCAGTGCATTCAAAGGGTATGGCAAATGCATGCTATGGCGTGTACATTCCATACCTTGAATAACACCATGATGCCCACCCTAAATTATTCGGCCTCTGTGGTTCCTTGTGCAACTACAAAGCGGAAATTACTACAATAGAAAAAAACATCTGTAAAATATATAATGATTTGGAAACAAATTTGCTTGAGCCAGAAGATATTGATATTTTCACCGACTCTAAAAGTACCAAAATCCATGAAAATCCCATATACACAGAAACTTTCTTCTTTCTTTCTTATCCAATTCCCTTTTACCATTACAGTGTAGGGCCAGCACTATTAGTGCTGGATTTCTTGGGATCAAGGTATTAAGCCAAGCAGGTGATCAACCCACTGTGATACACGGAAACGAACGGTATTATTGACATATCTAGTCCAATACTCTTGAAGCAGCATACCACACTAAAATATACAGTGGATACCAGGACATACTGGGATTCATGGAAATGACATAGCAGACAAACTATACGAAAAAGGATCTTCAATGAGGCCCGACTGCAAACACAACACAACAAAACCATGTAAAATTATTCCAAACAACTTGAACAGATGGGTATGAGATATTCACACACACACACACACACACACACACATGACCCAACATGAAATACGAAATCAACCAACTGGAAAGAAAACGCCAGACAATAATTTTGGAACTCCGGAAACAACATACCCCTGCAAATAAATACCTAAACTGAATCAATCCCGTGTGAGAACCAAACTGCAGATACTATGCACATGCAATGGAATCCATAGAGCACTTGCTGTTCCAGTGCACACACCTTCAAGAACACACCTCCCAATCACAACCGAACAATACACACAATACTCTACACGGATGCAACCCAACTGAAAAAGACAAGCTGTACGATGAGAATGGCACTGCGCTGTTAAGGGCTCACAGCTCAATTTTCTTCAACCTGGTCTGTAGTAGGTGGTGACTGAACGACTATTATGTTCCCCACTTCATGTTCTTTTCGTTCACAATTCCACACTTCTCAATAAGTCATTCAGAACAAATGGATAACGTTAAATGATGACAAAATCAAGCGTATTATGAGAGTCTTTGAGAATGGGAGAGAGAGAGAATGAGAAAAGGGCAGTAAGAGATGAGGGGGGAGGATGAGAGAGGGGAGATAGATAGATGAGCAGCAGGACATCCACGTGGTACTATTTTCGGGGCATCCAAGCAAGAAGAAAGGCCGATTTGTTTGTGAGAAATCTAATATAATGGTGGCCATGTGGTTCTGATACAGAGTAAAAGTCAGGTAAAGTTAATATAATGGGACAAAGACACCATCATGTCAGAAAAAAAGTCCACCAGAGAATTAGAAGGCCCTTCTAGAACTAGAATCACCTTCAACTGCCCACAAACGCACATAAAAGAATGCAACAAAAACTCGGGGAATAACAATTAGAAGAAAAAAAATCCACTTACCTAGAGTCTGTGGCCCAGTGCATGGCGTATATTTTAGCGAGGTGACCCCGGAGTGTCCTGCGGGTCCTCATTTGTATTCTGCCGACAGTGTCTATACTCCCCAAGGCCTGCACAAGGGTTGTGTCACCAGCTGCTTTCCTGGCCTCCTGAAATGGTGCATACAATATTTGCAATATTATTACCTATTCCCCATAATAATAGGAAGATAGTAAGCCATTTATCAATTGAACGACCTTACACCGAAAGGTACTAAAAAGGTTATTGATAAATAAAGAAGATCAATAGAACAAAGCGACAATTTCTCAGTTTTTATTAATAGCTGTGGGATAACCACAAGGGCAACATAAAATCGTTTAGTGGTCTGTCTTTGATTATAACTGCTAAGTGCATTACTCATGTTGCCAGTAAAGTGTTATGAACACAGACTCTTTACAAACTTTAAAGTTGTTAGTTGTACGCCCATAAAGGTCATATCAAAGGCCCGATCTCTGATGATAGTAAAGTCCATCTCCGATAGGACCTGATTCCAATGGAATCCACAAGACCAGAGCCATGAAACTCAAGAAAGGTCAAAGGAGAAAATCATAACATCTCCGTTGGAAATTCGAACCCAGTACCTTCTGTGCATGAAACGAGGCAGTACCTTCTGTACATGAAACGAGGCAGTACCTTCTGTGCACGAAACGAGGCAGTACCTTCTGTGCATGAAACGAGGCAGTACCTTCTGTGCATGAAACGAGGCAGTACCTTCTGTGCATGAAACGAAGCGTTGCCGCTAAGCCTCAAAGCCCCCATGAAAATCTTTGATCCATAGCATTTCCGGATCATTGTCAGCCATACTTGGTGGTAAGGATGTCTGCATTCATATAGATGGTATCTTGTTTGCCTTTCGTGACTGCGCATGAAGCTGGCCCCCAACATTGCTTTGCAGTATTTATGGGGTTCGGCCAAACAATCAATTGAACATAGTCATCAGAATGTGCACACACTTTGTAAAAACAATTTAAGTTACTCATTGTCCTCATAATAATCTTCACATCTCAGCTATAACAAACATGGAAGAGCCAATCACTGTTTCAGAATCTTCAGATTTCCGCCACAATAAAACAGGAAGTGAGAAACCTGTCTCGGGGAAAAGAGGGGCCTACTGTCATAATTATATTCACATTTCAGTGAAAGTATGAGGCTTTTTGTTGTATAGTATTCAATTCACATCCAGGCTATAGCAAGTTTGACAGACAGTTGACTATATTCAGGATGTTCTCATCTCTTCATGGTGCTCTACTGTTCACATCACGGCTATAATCAACTAAGGTCGTGATTAGCCTTCTGTCATAGTCATCAGGATATTCACCCTCAGTTATAACCAAGTCCAACTAGAGGATAATAGCATACCAAATTCTGGAAAATGTCATCCTAATATTGTCCACCACTAAGATAAAAATTACCAACATTTCTCACTTCCGAGCCCATAAAAGAGAGCAATGTGTACAATACAAGAAGAAAACTCAAAAAAGACAAACAAGATGTAGAATATGAAAACTTACTCTGATTTGGTTCTTTAGCTGTTCAGTTTCCTGCCGCAAGGCTTCCAGATCGTTACTCATTTTGGATTCTATTTGTTCACGCTACCTGGAGAATAGAAAATATAATTGTTAAAACATGGGAATAACACCTGGAGAAATGCACATTCTGAAATTTTTAATCCCAGTAAAATTAGACCGTTACATTCAAAGCCTAATGAAGTAAAACCGACTTAACCCAAATACGAATCCCTGTCGAGTATATGAGTGAATGGTGCACAACCACACACGAGAGAGAAATTCATTGAGTCACAGCCTTTAAATGAAACTTGTTAAAAAATCAAAACGTAGACCCCAACAACAATTCAATTAAAGCAAGAGATATGAACAATACATTTTGGTAAATAAGAAGTCGATTGTTACGAATAAGTCGGACCAATATTTCCACAGCTGCGCTCGATTGTTACATTCTTGAACACTACATGTCGCAACATCTACAATAATTAGTGGATATTAAATGAGTGTATTTTATATCATTGTTATTTGATGAGTTTGTATCAGACTTATATTGATGCGAGTTTTAACCGAGCATTCAATGCAAAGTTTGATATAAACGAGTCAAATAACTATGATATAAAAATACACGAGTTTTATATACACGGTTATGCCATTGTTACAGGGGTTCTGACAAAAAAACAAAACAAGGCTATTTCAACAGCAGACTCAAATCTACACTCTATTCACCATCACTTCATAACCGGATCACTACCTACGTATTAATCGGTCCCATGGTGTAGATATTAATATCTAAAACATAAAAAAAATACAAATTCATTCAAAAGCAATGTTATTTACGAAATAAAAGTGTGTGTTTACTATTTATTAAATAATATTCAAAACTGAAAAACGCGTCTCTACATTACATGTAGCTAAGAGATTAGATCGCGGATAATTACGTCATCGGATCGCGGATGAATGTAAAAAAAGGTTTGAAAAAAAAAGAGAAAGATCGGAAGTAAGTTATTTCACATGTGAAATAACAACTGATATTTCATACTATTCATTTCTCTTTACGTCACTAATGCCCATGTTATAACAATTAATTATCTTTGGGAGATTGTGGTGTCTGCCACACCTAGAGCTGTGACTGCTTGTTTGTCGGGAATGTTTATTTCTGGTTGTCTAGGGCGGAAATACACAGGATAGGCCAATATGTGCCGTGGCGTGTTCGAAATTGTAACGTTTAAAATGAAGCAACCATTCAGACTGGACCAGTGCTCTATTTCGATTGTTACTTTTCCGACAAAACGCCATGAGACAGCAAGCTTGACTTGTCCTGTATAATTCGAGCCTTAGGCTCACGGTGGGAGAGATTAGGTCAAAATCGAAGGTGAATGAATGAAGCCCCAAAAACACAATGTGCGATATAATATAGAATGACTTCTAGGTGTCAATGCTTCAAAATTTATCATTTAATAATTCTGAAACATTAACGTCTCTGGTAGCTGTAGAGAACTCAACTACAAAGACGAGCTACACACACACAGACACACGAACAAGCAAAACAATATTCCCTCTAAAAAGTATAAGAACAATTCCATTTAAAAACCACACGAGATAAACAAGTGTTACCACCCAGATGAGTTTCGACAACCGTGTCCCACTCATCTCATTGGCAATAAGCAGGCGATCAAAATGTGTTACAAATGGTGACTAATACTTTCTCCAGGGGAAATTTATGAACTAGCAACATTCTTATTCTGAGAGGACAAATATCTGACGCGAAGATAGAACCATTCAGTCACGAAAAAAATCTGTTTCAGCCCAATTTGGTAGCCTTTGACAATTTGAGAAGGGCCTCATGGCGTAGAGGTCAACGCTTTCGCTCCGTGGGCAAAAGGAACTAGGTTCGAATCCCGGCGGCACCGTTGGGAACTTATTCCTTTGAACTTTCTCGAGTTTTATGGCTCTGACCCTGATGATTCCAGTGGAATCAAGAAATCCTATCCGTAAAACTAACAACTTAATTTTTTTCTCTACATGACAGTTTGAGTGATGGAGGAAACGAAGCTATCGTCGATGTGTTGAAAGAATGAAAATCAGGAAATTACACTATACGCCAGCCCATTTCAATTTCTTTCATTTGACTCACTATTGCAGAAATGATAGACACAAAGCCTGTTCCAAGTTAAACAAGTGAATAAACGTCTTGGTCGACATGTTATACCTTAAAATGACATGTTCAATGATAACAAAATCGTTTCCACTCATTTGGATTATTACTTGTGTACCCAGGTACCTGGCATAACGTTTCCCCAACCAAACAATACTAGATTTTGGTTTAATACATGCTTATGGATACATTTAAAATAAGTAATTTAATTGCCCAACCCAACATGATTCATTTCTCTAGATTTGATATTCCTCAATCCAGTCTTCTTTAAAGTAACCAGCTTGGTTATATATAGCTTTTCAAGTTAGGTATACAACTATTGAGGACTGCCAGGGCCGCCATGGATCGGTGATAGAAACCATACACCTGATGGTTTTCAAAGTACTTGCACTTGGTAATCTAACAGGCCTATAAAAAGGAAAAACAGGGCAAGATAACTGAAGAGAAGAAACAGGACACAAATGGAGAGAGAGAGAGCCAGACGAGAGAGAGGGAGAGAGAGAGACGAGAGAAAGAGAGAGGGAAAGAGACGAGAGAGAGAAAGAGAGAGACGAGAGAGGGAGAGAGACGAGAGAGAGAAAGAGAGAGACGAGAGAGAGGCGAGAAAGAGAGACAGAGAGAGAGAAG
>JARBEQ010248921.1:0-11316 GCA_030265355.1 Tritonia tetraquetra | reverse complement strand
AGAGGTAAGATTTAAAGTCTGGTTTGGGTGTGTTATTGCAACATTGGAGGGTGGGGGTATGGGTTGTGTTTGAGCGTATATTTAATCGTTTGTAGTAATGTCAGTTGACACCGGAGCATTATCCCTAATTTCAATCTCTGGAAGTTGGCAAGCCTGATAATGTTTTCTATGGTTTTTATTTCATAGGTGACCGTCGATTGCAGCAGAACTGCAACATTTTCATGTCCATTTTTCATCAGGTACTCTCCAGTTTGTATGTTAAGATTTATTTCCTGTTCTTGATTCTAACTTTTTTCATTGTATTCTCTTTTTCCAGACAGATTTTGGAGAAGCTCGTGTCCCAGGATCTGCTGGAGCCAGTAAGAGGTGTGACATTCACACAACATTCACAGCTCACTTGCAGTACCAGCAGTTCCTGGTGTTAAAGGGGTCCCTGGCGGCAAAGGACATTCTGATGGTGATGGACTTTGCCGAAAACAGAAAAACCATGTACAACAAGGTAGGTTCCTTTACACTGGGTTTTTTCACTTTGTTTTTTATCTAACTGTTTACCCTTTCTCAAGTCAAGTTGGCCCATTTCGGGCAAGAGCCAGATCATGCTTCACCCCGTCGTAGTCTACTACAAGCTAAATGGACAGCTGGTACGTCATTGCCTCAATTTCGTCAGCAACGATATAGAACATATGACTACCATGCTGTCCATGCCTTTACAGTAGCCAGTTTTGAGTTCTTTGAGATTGTGTTGCCGGGGGCTAGGTATCAGATCTACAGCGATGGGTGTGCAGCCCAGTACAAGGGACGTGGAGCTTTTTCTGACCTTAGCCTCTATTCCATGTCTCAGGTCCAGAGGCTCTTTTATGGATCTGAGCATGGGAAAGGAGAGGCTGATGGGGAGACTAGTGTCATCCCAAGCTCTCCGTCGGGCTGTCTCATCTGACCTTGTGCCTAATGCCAGGGACCTCCACACCTGGTGCGAAGATTTTATCTTAATGGAGCGAGAGAGTAAGTAGGACTTTGTTGAAGTATGGTGAATGTAACCTTTGTTTTGTTCCCTGCAGCATCTTTTTCTTTTCAGACAAAGTTGGGTTCACTGGTTGTATACTTTTCTTTTTTAGGGTTCAATATTTTTCATTCTGTTTTGATTGAATGTTATATAAATGTCCTCTCCTCAGTCTTGGACCATTTGCTTTTACTTTGCATTTTTTTCTCGTGTCAATCGCCTGCGTCCTGAGACAGAGGTCCAGACTCTTCCTGGCACCCGCAAGATGCACCAGATTCAGCGGGTGTCAGATTATGTCCTCAGGACCAGATATTTGGCTTGCTTCTGTGGTCCACGCCGTGGTGATTCAGGGCCGTGTAAGAACACAAAATATGTACGACCCTTCGAGACCTTTATCCTGAAGCAAAAGTAAGCGATATTCCTATTTTTCTTTTCCTTTTTTTTCTTTGTGCCATTATATTTCCTGTATGCTTTTATATATTTTTTCTTTTCTAGAGCAGGACCTAAATTGGATGCCGCTTTGGCTCAGGATGGCATGGACCAAGATGAATCTCCTCCAAATCCTCTTGGGTAAGTTCCACCCTTTCTCGATATGATTTAATTCTCTCTTGAATATAGGTTTTTGCGATTCTTTTGAGCACTGTTCTTTGTTTTTCCTTTCACTGTAATAATTTTGTTTAATTTTTTTCCTTCTCAGTTACGATGTCCCCACAATGGGAGCGTAATTCCCCTCCTCCTGCTCGGTAAGATTACACTTTTTCCCAATATGATTTAATTTTGTGTATTCTTTCCCGAATCTAGGTTATTGTCTCTTAAGTGAGTACTGTTCTTTGATGTTTTTCTCACTGTTAATTTGTTGTTTACAATTTTTCCTTCTCAGTGACATGACTTTTTCACCCCCGAGCTGGGAGGAGTCAGCATTGGCAACCCTTCTCTTGGAATGTTTAAGTCTTTTTTTTCATAAAGTAACCGGTCCATTTTGGTCTTTCGTGATTTCTCCAAAAGCTTCATTTACCACTTTCAAAGGAACCATCACAAATATGATAAATTCACAAGAAAAATCTAAACAGGATCCAGGATATTTATTTGACCAAGATAGTTTTTCATTGTTAAATATTACAAGTTCGGCCAACACCAAAGACAGCCATTCAACGTCATTCAAAACAGACATGGCAGAAATAATATCAGCAATTAGTGGCGGGATTTTAATTACTCTAAATGTTCAGACCACTGACTTTTTAGAAGGTGGCAAATATGATGTTGACGCAGCCCTAGAGAGTATCCCCCCAAGTGCGCCCCTGACAAACCTCATCTGTGAGAGACACTTTGGATATCTAGATGCTAGCCAGAAGAGACGATCCCACAGCTCACTGCATCACCACTCCTCTGTGATTCTCTTGAAACAGACCAGAAAAAGAATAAAAGAATGGTATGAAAGCCTCCCAGACAATGAAAAAGATGGAATATGGAAGAAAGTGAGAAGGGAAGGGGCAGTGCTAAGAAGGAAACACCAGGAGAGAGACAAGACAGCCATTATGGAATCCCTCCATGCATTGAAGCTGGGACCGAAAGACGTTGACATTGTTGACTTAAACAAGGGCCAGATGGTTGCTGTTGCATGCGAAGATGCTTGGTATCCAGGTTAGTAGATTGAATAATAATATGTTCCATAAAATTAATTTGAAAATTATCTTTACTTCTCTACTTGTCTGAGTCACTTGAGTTAAACCTAACATAAAACCTGACAGTCACTGATAAGATAATAAATATGGCTGACAAGTTTTGATAGTGAGGGAGTGTTTGAGATAGAGATGAGACTAAACAAACATTATTTGTTAGAATTATTATTTAATCAGAATCTCTATACATACTTTTTTAAAACTTTCAGCTGAAGTGCAAATGGAAAACTGTCTACAAGACGAAGCTGTAGTGGTCAGTGTTAAAGGTTTTTTTGTTAATGAACACAATAATACAACGATGGATAGTGATTGTAATATGCTTTTATTTCATGAATAAAGCCATCTGTCTTTAAGTACAGACAGGAAGAGGACAATACTTTTTCTTAGACAAAGAAACAGGAAGTGATAACAATAGAACAATAACAAAGACAAAGCATGATGATCACAATAGTATTTCGCATAATAATAATAATCTCTGCTGAGGTTATAATACAAATTAATTCATACTCAACAGTCAGTTTTTCCAAACTGGGAAAAGGACTTGGAGTTTTTAGATGGCCAAGTGGCAAAGATGTCCACAGCATTTCCAAGAGGAGTGTTGTGGCAACAAATCTAGATATAGAGCCGCAGGCTGGGGGGAGGCTATGGTTTGAGATACAACAAAAGTTTACGATTTGTAACTTTGGGGTAATGTATACTTGTATATATATTGGACTTTGTCATTTTGGGATTTGATCATGTTCAACATTCTTTTCATCAACACAGAGAAGATGATATATATAGTTTTTGGGTGTGATTCCATCATGAATGGCAATTTTTGTATTTTTTTTTACCCCAAACAAAATATTTTTTGCACAGTTTTTGTTTTTCTGACAGATTTTCTGGTTGTTACCTTTCAGATCATCAAGTTGCATGCATGTAGTAAAATTTGTTGCTCGATTATGGAATTTTTAATGTCCTCGATCATCATTTTCATAACATTTTGTACAAATTGCGGGATGCATTTGTGAAACAGTACGAAAGTATTAATAGTTACAGCATTTCTGATGCTATCATCAGATTCCACATTAAATTTCCATTCAGAATGCCAAGTTTCATTCAAATCTTCTAGTAATCAACCAAAATATTGACGATTTTGTAAAAAAAATAAGCGTTGTGAGGATCCATATTTGGGAATATTTTCCTCTTTAAAAGTATCCAACTTTTTGCCGACTTCAAAACAGCATAACTTTTTTATTTTTGGATGGACTTTCAAAGTGTTATTTTCTTTACAGAGATAGAGCTATCAATCTGACACAGTTAAAAGGGCTTAAAAGCAAAACAAACAAATTCAATGGCATTGCTACTTTAATTTGATATGTAATACTTCATGGGTCTATGCACTTGAATTTGGGTGAAATTAGGGAAATCAGGCCCCTTCATTTCTGGAATATGCCATAAGTTATAAACACACAAATGCCACAAAAGATTTTTTACAGATAATTTATTTCACAACAAACGCCAGAGAACCCCCCTAAAAACCCAATGATTTATAACACTTTATTTCATTGTAAAAAATTGAATCAGGTTATTTCTGGAATTTGCCTTAGATACTAATTATCTTCACCATGAAAATTCTAAGAGCAAACGAACCGTTAAATTCATTTTACGGGTGCTTTGAACTGTACTCTTATTTATTTTTTTTACCACAGAAAACCCAGAGGTACAACTTCTCTGCAGGCAACACCTGTTCCCGACTTCAGTCGAGCCCAATGATATGGGAGTGGGAGGTAAGAGAAGAAACAAGGAAGCAAGAATAGCAGCAAGAAAGGATCAAAAATCTTTTGTCCGCAAAGAGATTGACCCAAAGCGCTAAAACCATCAGGCAGTTTTGGTGAGCAGGTGTTCGGTACTAAGTGTAAAGCTGGTTATCTGTTGGAATCATTAAAAAATAACAACTGCATCAAGTAATCATAGTGTAGGTTGACAGTAGGTACCATCTTTTTTTTCAGCACTTCTACAAATCTGAGCGAGTTTCAAAACAGCTCCCACACAGCCGGTTTGCCACCAGAGCTGGACCAGGTTTTGCCATGGTGATGATCCTGAAGGAAGCTTATGATTTGTTCAAGGCTGATCATCCTGTGTCGGTTGGCTTTAGCACGTTTGCTGGATTGAGACCAAAGGAGGTCAGAAAACTTGGCACAGTGCCAGTAAAGACGTGCCTCTGTGTGTCATGAGTGGCCAAGACAAGATTGTGTTAAAGGTATCCTCTTTATTTTATTTATTATCAACAACCTTGATAATTTATTTAAATAATTTTTCAAATAGGGCAAAACAAAACTTTTGCAACCTTTTGTCAGGACGCTGCGCACGATGTAGTGACGTCCTTATGCCCTTCACTGTTAAGTGTGTAGATATTTTTTTCAACACTGTCACATGGAGTCACTGTGAGCGTCATCCCCAAGATGGAAAACAAAAGCTGGACATCATACAGAAGTCGGGAGTTGTCAGGTAGGTACATGGACACTATGAACTGTGTAATCTCTTGACTCCATATTCCTAGCACCATGATAATAACATGATGATTGTATATCTTTTTCAGCAACTTGTTGGATGAGCTCCATACTGACCTTCATGAGCCTGTGAAGGTGAAACGTTTTCCCCAACACTTGTTTACAGCCTTCTGACAGAAACGTCACTACAACGCTTGCCGTGAGCATCTGAAGTTGTTTTGTGACAAATATCATTTTCTTGCTCATTCTTGATCATTTTTTTAAAAAGGGCAAGTCATCAAAGAACAGACAAGCATCATTCGCCGGCTAGTTAAAAAGTGCTCACTTTGGAAAGCAGCAAGTGACCCTGCATCCAACAGTGTGCTACTACAGGGACGCTGATGAACAACTGGTACGTCATGTGCACATGTTTTTCACTGATGACATCATGCTGTTCATCAGTTCACAAAAAAGAGCATCAACCTTCTCATGCAGGACACGTCTGTGCAAGAAGTGATTGCATGGAGTGATGGTGCTGCATCACAGTACAAGGTAGGCATAGTTTTATCTTAAAATGATGTTTGGGATTAGTTATGTGATCTGACTGGTATAATGACATGGACATCAATATTCCAATCTTTTGCAGGGAAAGGGAAATATGGAGATGCCAAGTTGTACCCTGTCATGTTCCAAGGAAATTACTTTGGATCAGACCATGGGAAAGGAGAGTCAGATGGTGAGACGGGACGATACTCACAACATCTAAAGCGAGCCGTGGCAAAGGGGCAAAGCTTTCGAAATGCAGATGACATGACTGCATTTGGAGCTAGTGCCTATCTCACTGCCACCCCGCTCAAGAAATAGTAAGTAGAGTGCTTACACTTGTTTCATCAACATGTGTGTTATATGAATGTTTACACAATTGTCTATGTTTACAGGGTTAATTGATTTTGTTTTCTTTTAATTGCAGCCACTTTATTGCCGTGCCCAGAGAGGACATCACCAGGGATTGACCAGAGACAGAAGTAGGAACGCTGCAGGGCACCCGGTCACTGCCCCAGATTGTTGGCCAACAACCCTACAAGCTGAAGGCAAGAAAGTTGTCCTGTTTTGGACAGCTTGTGTGGAGGGCCAGGAACGCTGTGTGTGGTCGGATTTTGTGTCTCCATTTCAAACACATACACTGAAGCCAATGTTAGTTTCATTTCTTTGGTAGTTTCAAACTTTAAATTCTGTTTAAGTTATCACAAATTGAACATCTATTGCTGTTGTTGATATCCCAAATATCTGATTGAAAATTAACACATTTTGAAAAAAAATTCAGTTATCCTCTGAACGAGGCTTTTATACCTGATGCTGACCCTCAACCAGAAGAGCAAGAACAGCAAGAATCAGTCTTTTTAAAGTAATTTCTGTCCAAAAAAATACTATGTGAAAACTTGTATCACTGGATTCCCTTTTATTTCCTCTCACACCCTCATCTCTTCACCCTGCTCTTCATAACCTCAAATGCAATGTTATTAAATGACTGATATTCTTTGTCTTTCAAAGGACAAGCATTCTTGCTGTTGGAGAATGGCTACAGATTAAGGGTCAAGCTTTGTTAAAGAAAGAAAAACAACCAAAGGAGCTTTTTTTTATGCTGTGGTAAGTACTTTGATCTTACATTTGCTCTTTACTAAATGCATTTTGTGTATTGTTGTAACTAAATACACGGTTTATTAATTTCTATTTGTAATCTTTCTACAGTTCCAGCCGAGCCCTGTGCCGACAGATGTTGTTGTTGAGTTCTTTAAAAGAACTCCAGCTGGCACTTATGCCTTTCAGGAGGTGGATGATGTCTCCATCATCAGCCCAGAGGAGCCTTACCATTACCGCGTGGCGTGTTGTCCCAGCACCAAAACTGTTAACTCGGCCTGGCTCCTCCAGATCAGACAGTTTGGTGTGCCGATATGTTTTTTAATTTGTTATATAATTGTTTTTAACAGTGTATAATCCTTTTCAAAGCATTTTGCATTAATCATTATACACCTTTGACGTGTTAATTGTTTTATTTTTGATGTTTCATTGTTTGTTTGCAAGTTATGAATTACCATTTGTGTTTACGGTGTTACACATGTAAATATCATCTAAAATTACCTCCCCTTGGTTTAACATGGCTATTCTGCATATCATGTGAGCTCCAAAACATCCATGCCAGGTTTCTACCTGTTGTATAACCCTTATTTAGAGCATTTTGTTACTTAAACACCTTTTCTGGGCTAAAATCAGACCAAAATTGAATTTTTAAAAAATCAAGGGGAGGTAAGTTTGCGGCCCGATTACATCCCTTAGAATCCGCTGCTGCTTATGAAACTGTTATATTTGTATTCCCCAGAGAATAAGCTTTCATAATATGAATAATGTTACATGCTTTAAGTATTTTGAATTTTCCTCAAATTCTTGGTTTTCATGTAAATGTAGTGTCACTTTCTGTGGAATCCGTCTTATCTAATCTCTATATCTAAGACTAAGACTAAGACTAAGACTAAGAGTTTGAAAAAAACATTGCAAGGTCATTGAAAGATCATAGTACACTGCCTGGAACACAATTTCTCTCAGATATCCTGGAGAATAGTGCAATAAAAAATATGAATGTTTTGTTATGTCGCAATTACACTCGGAGTGAGTCTGTTTACAAAGGTTCAGGGATGGAACAACTTTTGCGGCATCTTAGTCTATATTATAAGAAGTTATGAACTCTTTCTGAGGCTAGGGGGCTTTGTGGCTTAGCGGTTATGCTTTCACATCATGAGCAGAAGGTATTGAGTTCGAATCCCAGCCGAGATGTTAGGATTTTTTTCATTTGAGTCTAAAATCTATCCATAGTGTTGGGGTGTAAAACTAACAACTTTTTCTGAGGCTACAATAAAATAAATTTTTATCTTAAAACTTTGTCAAAATTTCCCCTGTTCGGGACTAAAAAAATTGTATGCAGGTTGATATTATTTTCAAGAATGAGAATGTCTCAGTGCTGAAACTGGATTTTAAAAAAAAATACTCTTTGGTGTATAGTGTATGCTATAATTGCAGCTGAAGATATTCCAGGGCTTCATTATTTTGAGACTGTTGATGATGTCCACATAGAGTCTCGGGTCAAAAGGTCATTGGATGGCAGTGATGAAATTGTCAAGTATGTTGACTTTCAAGCTTTTAATAGGTAGGTGCGGTTGGATGGTTGGTTTACTTAAATTGATACATTTTATTTTGCAACTTAAAAAAAACAACTATTTTAGCCTTGCATGATTGAGTTAACCATCTTGTTGTGGTGGAGAGGCTTGGGTGGTCTAATAATTTTGAGGGCTATACCAAAGAGGTACATCATATTGTGAAGGTCTCAAATGAAGATCCAGACTAAGAGGTCACAGGTCCTTGTAAGGAGCCCTGAGATGGCAACCCCACCACTTATCTAGAGCACAGTGCGGTAATCTACTACTTGCCAGAATCAAATGTATTCAAAGTAATAGTTGTGTGCCTGACTCAAAGGATTGATTACATGGTGAAGACTCATGTACAAGATCCATCAATGGTAAAGAAATAGAGTTAGTGAACGAAGGAATAACAGAACTTAAAAAGAAAGGCCAGGGAATTGAGAACCGAGGTAGCCATACTCTTCTATTCACAGGCTTGCCAACAATCCCAATTCCATCGGGATTATACCCAAAATGATTGCCAATCCTGAATGTGTTGTCATTATCCCGAATTCTTGCGTGTGTGCCTGAAATCATTTTTAATAATGTTCCCATGCAAAACATTTGACAAACCGACTGATCACTGAATGGCAGTTGCAGCAGTCAGTAGTATCGGTTACGTTATTAGAGCAGTATAGCTGCCAAACAGTACGAATAATAATACTTTTTTCTGACCTTGAGTATGTAAGTCTTTTATTTTTCTTGAAAATTGCGTATACTTGAGTTCAAAACGAAGACGTACAAGAAGATGACGGTTCAAAGAGCTCACGTCACGTCATGCCGATGAGCATGAAAACAATGGTCTCTTGAAGCTAGACCGGGCTGTAAATGAACGGAGAGGGGGAAGAAAGGGTGGAGGGCTGTCATCTCTTAACCGCCTAGCCCGCATCCAAACTGCCGCCTCACTTTCTGGATAGGGCACTGGTCTAACGCAGATTTGCTGCTTACTTTCAGCAAATTTGGTCATTGCATTGTAACACACTGAACACATTTATAATCAGATGTTTCACCACCACCACAACCACTATTACTACACTACTGCTACTACTACCACTACTACCACCACCACTACTACTACTGGTACTGGTTAATCGCAACTCACTTCGGATAATTGCAAAATTGGCAACACCCGTCGACACCTTGCCTCACATTTTCGGTCAGCTTGTACAGGTAACCGCAAAACAGGTATAACAACTATGTAAGAGAGACAAGAGGAACTATCTGATTGGGAAAAATATCAGAAAATAGGAGAACACATGAAGGAATATAAAAGTAGAGAAATGTTTGAAGAAATAAACAACCTTACAAAACCATTCCAATCGCGCCTTGGCGTAATAAAAGTCATAGAAAAGTTTAAGTAGATGGAAAAGAAATTATGAACTCAAGCAATCAGCAATCAGACAAAATACCACAAAGAGAAACAGAAAAAGCAGAAGATGAGGAAGAGGAACATCTAGCACCACTGAGATCAAAGGTGAAATGGGCAATCATGTCACTCAAGTACGGAAAAGCCCAGGATGTGATAACATACAAGTGGAAATGAACAGAGGAACAAGAGACTACATATCCAACTTGCGTATGATCATTAAAAAATATCGAGAAGTAAATGCCAGTGTACGCATGTTTTATTGACTATTCAAAGGCATTTGATTGAGTAAAACACCAAATGGTGTGGCAATCTCTACACAAAATTAATTTTTATCCTAAACTCATCCGCCTGGTGTCACAAGAGAAACATATATTGGAGGCAAAAATAGAAGGCACCAGAAGGTGGGAACAAGACATAGAATCCTGGCTGGGACTCAAGACCACAGAGGCAGGCAGAATGACAAATGATCAAATGTTTTACCACCGGAAAGTTTGAGAAGCAATGTCCAACCTGTAGACAGGCTACGGTTGATGATGATATATGATTTTGGAATTATCTTAACTTTGATAACTTTGAATATTCCAGTTGCTGTCATTATGATTGTAAAAATAATTGTTTTGTATTTTAATCATTTACAACTTCCGCTACATTATGACCACTGTTAATATATCAGTATCAGAGTATTTTTTTGTTCATTTTTTTCATTTCCAGAAGTTATCAAATTGTTCTCAAATCAGGGACTGATGTTTTAGCAGAAGGGTTTGAAGCTAGTATAATAAATGCTGATGGAAGCTCTACCTTGGTTCATATTGATGTCAATCGTTTCTTTTCTGGACATCTAGTCGGTAAGTAAATCAGGGTTGGTTAATTTTATCTCAGGAGGAATAAGGTGTTTCTGACAGTTATAGTAATAGTCAATTGTAGTTTATGATTTTCTTATCAAATGTATTTTTTGTTTGGGTTTTGATTTACACAAAGAGAAAATAGATCAATAAGAAATTGATTTTTATACACTTGACATGTGCAAAATGGATGAAAGTTATACCTACTTATGCCCTTAGCCCCATGAAGAGCATAGGCTATCAGCGACAATTCTCCACCTTGTTCTGTTTGGGGCCTGCCTCTTTAAGGGGCTGCTTGCTTCAATGATCCTGAAACGGTAAGAAGCCAGACTAATTCAAACAACTCTACGCTGTAAACAAATGAAGTTACAGAAACGTTGACGAATACATTTTTAAAAAGATATCGTAATATACTATACTTTTATTTATATAGTGAATTGCTTTGAGATCACATGATCAAAATTTATGCACACGTGCCAATTACTCTTAAATTGCATTTTTTTATACGTCTTTTAGTCATAAATACAGAAATATGAAATTTGATTCAATATGAAGAAACAGAAAGGTTGCAAAACTGACGACTAATGAGCCACAATGAGTTATAAAGGGCATCTACAAAATCTCCTGTTGCCATAGGAGAGAATTATTAAGAGGAAAACCTTTAATAATAATAATGATAAATAACATTTCTATAGCGCATTTTCAAAACTGGGTAATGCTCAATG
>JARBEQ010248910.1:0-11316 GCA_030265355.1 Tritonia tetraquetra | reverse complement strand
TTTGTTTCTTGTCAGCCGACAGCAGACCTTTTGTAGTTCGAATTTCAACTAGATTAGCAATTTTTTGTGAGCTTGCCAACACTTCTGGTTCGTGGGATCCGAGAGTGGGTCTGAGATTAGTTTGTTGGATAAAAGATATTTTACTAAGTCAATGAAGGAAAAAAACCAGGAATTTTTCTCTGTTCACTGAATGCAAGTGTTCTTTGAGTCTGAGTTCTACTGTACCACTAACACATAACTCCACAATGGAGTACAGTCACAATCACAGCCTCTACATTGATTTTTCACTTATCTGAAAAAATTAATATTACTATTATTACCACAGGGAAACCTGATAAACATTTAAACAGGGATTGTGGGACAAGAGCAAAATCCCTGTGTTACTGGTATATCTGATCCATTATAACAGTAACCTAACAGAGGAAAAATACAAACAGCCCAATTCTGCAAATTTTCGATCATCATGAGGTAGTCTCCTCCCCTATTCCTTCAATTGCATTCACTGGACTAGCAATACAATAGTGTAGCAAAAGTACACAGCAGCTTTTTTGTTACTTGATCATGTCTTGACATCCATGCACATAAGGTACCTAAATTGTAACTCTAAAAACTGAACTGAACCTTGATCATGAGAATATTTTAATTATAATACTTGAGCCAAAAAAGGCCCAAGCTTTGTTGACCATTGACACTGAAATAAACAGCTGAGCTGAACTACTGAACACAGTGACAATCCAATGATGGAAATGAAGTGATGGGACAGCCATAATGAAAATACTTTACAACTACAACTGTACTAGTACTAGTAGTAGTAGTACCACTGGGGGGATTTTTATCATCAAAGATGACAATCATGAGACGTCATTCTACCCAACAGATCTGCTTGCACTTGCAGGTTCTTTGGATTTTAGAACTTCTCGTGCGCCAATTTTTACAGAGAGCGGCAATCAGGATTATTACAACAATGTTCATTTTTCACATTCATAGCGATGAAGTCACAAACTATTGTGTCACCATGCATTCCCAATAGATCAAGCAATCAAATAGTCTCATTCATCACAGAGAAGAGCATAACCGGCATTGATCATTGGCAATTGTTACTGAAACTGACAAAGGCAGGCTGGAAATCTGAAATGAAAATTCATCATAGATTATGCCAAAAAGCCTGTTCACATACATAAGTGAATAAATCACTGACCCCTTACCTCTACCCATAAACAGACTATGCAGGTACAGCACCAATAGCAAATAAAAGATAATATGTAAAAGTGTCAAAATTAGTCTTCATAATCAAAAACGATTTTAAAAAGTTGTTATTGGTGTTCAATAGGACTTGAGAGTCATAATTGTAATAGTCAAGAAAGTTCTTTCTTCTTTCTTTCTTATCCAATTCCCTTTTACCATTACAGTGTAGGGCCAGCACAATGAGTCTGGATTTCTCTGGATCAAGATATTAAGCCCAGCAGGTGATCAACCCACCGTGAGTCAAGAAAGTTCATAGGAAAAAATCCCAACGTCGCACAACCAGGATTCGAAACCAGTACTTCTACTCACAAAGCAAAAGCATTATCACTAAGCCCCCTGAAAAAAAAATTAAGGTTTGGAACCAACTAATTGTCCAACATAATTTCAAAAGCTCACTCCTCATTTACCGCACCGTCAAGTTTTACAAGGCTTATTTATAAACAAGTCAAAACGGCACTGCTAGTTGAGAGAATCAACATAGACATGAATGTGATGGGTGTGGTAAGGGGAAGAAGGCACCAATGAACAGCTGTATCAGTAACAGGAACAAGTTTGTTAGTTTGTTTTTGTCAACAGGTTTTTTTTTGTTGAGAAGAATTCAGACAAAAGATGAAAGAATGATGAAAGCATGAAACATGAGTTTATTGTCATCACACACAGATGATGAAAAAAAATTAAAAAATAAATAATCAACAACAGCAACAACCAAAAAAAGGAAAAATAATTGTAAAAAACAACCACGGACAGAAATCTTTACTAAATGTACATTTACACACAGCTGCAATCATACCAACACCTCAAACACTGTACTTGTGGACACACACACACACGCACACACACAAGAATTCAAACATCCCACTTGCTGAAAATCAACACACACACACAGTAGAATACAAACACACACATTCACCTGACACATCGTCCATGAAAGAAATCTGTATCCCCGGCTTTGTGTAGAATATAATATACACATATCACAGTCTTGAAATGCAAGTTAGGACTTGCTTATATGCGTAGCAAATACTCACAATAGTCTCTGTCAATATAACATGTAGATTCCAACATCTTATCTCAAATACCAAAAGGATCCAGGTAATTCAAACAGATAGTTTACTTATTATGATAAACTTAATACCTAGTACCTACCATTAATTCTGATCAACTTTGAGAATTTGAACAGTTTTGTTTATTAATTAAATCAACTTTCAAAATCTCAATTAAAAAAATGAGCAAAACTAAAATCTATATTATGTATTATTATATGTATTCAAATTAAATAATTCTCCAAAACTTACTTAACCCTTGTGTCGTCCAAAATGACTGTGTGGCCTTTGCCACGGACGACAATTTGTCAACTGACCTACCCGGAGAAAGGAAGTGAATTCTTAATTGCATAAAGCGTTATTATTTCATGAGTTTTTTCTCTTGTTCCACATCCTGTTATCACAGCCGAGTGGCTTTTTTGGTGTGAAAATTAATTCTACGTGGGATTTAGAAAAAAATTCTCACAATGTACATTGTTTCGCTATTATTTCCTACTTTTCAGGTGAGTGATGTTCTTATTGAACATTATGACTTAAATTTTGGCAAAGATGATGGAGATTATTCCTCGATCATTTATAAACTATGTCAGTCAGAACGATTCATGACATTATCTTTTCTAGTTTAGGAGAGATGGAATTATTTTCTGTATGGGATCGTTTCTCCTGATTTTCCCCAAGACCTGTGACAAAGGCTGCGCAGTCAGGGCGCAGAGTCAGAGCCTTGGCAATGTATGAGTTAACATTTACTGTCACTCACGGGTCTGCCCAGTGTACATACTTACTCACTGTGTCTTTAACTAAAGATATCCACTAAAAACTCCACCTATGCTTCGTCCATTCATTTTTCTTCCTTTGTATGTTGGTTGTTTTTTCATTTATTATCAATTATATTTTATAAGATTTTTTTTCCTATCCATGTAAACTTTGTTTTACTTAGCAACTTACAGGCGTTTTTTACCCACTGACCTGTGTAGAGGAAAAAATTACAAAATGTGTTTTTTCATCTTTCCTTATGCTTACACATATTAGAATATCACATCTTGAGATTGAACCTCACACCGAAAGGTACTAAAAGGTTATTGTTAAAGAAAGAAAGAATCTTGAAATTGAAAGAACCTACCACTAGAACATCCAAATAACAGGGGTCATATGGGTAAAAAGCACCAGCGAGTGACGAATTGGGGTATTTTGAGTGTCAAATGCGGGTTATTCACTATTTAAAAGTCACTGGGTAAGAAACACCTGCGAGTGGCAAATATTATATGACATTTAACTAGCATGTGACTATCAAGGTTTAATTTCAGCTTTTAAAAAAATCACACTGTACTTTTAAAATATACAAAAATTTGTTACCGATTTTGATTCCACATCAACTGATAGATGATTTGATTATGTGCTTGTTTGTCTGACCGTTAATTGATTGTAAAAACTGCTCTAACTCATTAACTAATGACCGCCTTTTGAATCTCTTTGCTTCTTGAATTATTGTGTGAACAAATTCAATCCGGAGGCTTGTACTGCCTCGTACAGAGGATAACAGCTCAAAAAGTTTGCTGAAGTCTGTGAGAAATAAAAATAATCACAAAATAAAAATGCTTGAAGGTTTGTAAATTCATCTTGTAAGTAATTTGCTGTTGTTCAATTTTCTTTCAATCTTAAAAAAAACAACACCCCCCCCCCCCCCCAACTTTCAGCAATGAATAAAAGAGTAGAGGTATCATACTTTAGTCCATCCACACTGCTGGCTTTACATGGTGAGTGCATCTTCAACCAGAATTCTTAGAATTGACATAAAATCAAAATAAGTGCCGTAAAAATACATGGTAACTATGGCGGCCCTCTCAAGCTTAACTTCTTGAAAAATTCCTAAGTGTTTCCGTTTTATACCCTTTTTCACTCCAAAAGGTCAAAGGTCATATCAATGCAATAGAACATGAAAATTCCATTTGAACTCCAGGGTTCCTGCTCCCCTTTCTAAATACTACTCAGGGGCTTTTCCAGGGCAGAATTCTTAAATTCCAGGGCTACAAAATCCACTATTTTACCCAGCAGAGAGGTTTTTCCAACTATTCAGCAGGTAGGACAAAATCCCAGGGCTTTTCCAGTATTTTATCAAATTCCAGGGCTTTTCAAGAGACCCCTAGAATTTAAGGGCTGCGCAGACACCCTGGAATTTCCATGGCAGGGCCATAAGAACTCTAGGTGCTGGGGGGAAAAAAATCATGCAAACAGGTTCAAACCCCAGAACTAAGCATCCAGAGGCGAGTGACGGTAATTACTGTGCTACAGACATTCCCAAGCTAGGTGTCAAAGTTAATTCCAATACAATAGAAAGTAGTAGTCTCACAATTTGATAATTCCAACCCAAAACAGAAGGTGAAATCTCACAAACCATAGAATATACAGTAGAATTACCTTAAACCGAAAGAAGCTAAACTGAAAAATACCATGAACCCCAAAGAAATTGATAAATTGTACGAGTTTCTTCTTTGTCTTTGTATCGTTTCACACTTGCTCTAAACCAAAATGCCTTTAAACCAAAATGATTTAGAAGGTCCCCAAAATTTCGGTTTAAGGTAATTATACTGTATGTAGTTCCAATGTACCTCTGACCACTATCCTTACATCGACACTAGGCTTCCTTGATACTAATACTTGTAACAATTAACAGGGGTGTAAATGGCAAATGAAAAAAAAGGCTGAAAAGATCAGTAGTATTATAAGTAGTAAAGCATTAGTGGTGGTGGTGGTGGTGTAAGTAGTAGTAGTAGTAGTAGTAGTAGTCATAGTAGTGGTAGTACAAAATAAAAATGGATGACCATTACTACACACTTTCAGGAAAAAGCAAAAAGTCTGAAATCGGACGAAATCTAAAATATTTACACCCCTGAATTAAGGGATCGCAGTTTGAAAGTTTTAGCTACATAACAAATGAATGGCAATTACATTCAAAAGATTGGTCACCTAAGAAAATATGCCAATTCAGAGAGAGAAGACATATATTTCATTTTCACAGACAGACGAAAAAAACAAAACAGGACAATTTTATAAAAACAGTAAATATTTAAAAAAGATCTTGGTAAGATGGTATGTCTGCATTATGACAAAATGGTCAGAAGCACAAGACTCTTTCAAAGGTGGGAACAGTGACACTTACTGGTAGCAGTAGTTTGACATTTAATTAGGAAGTAAGTCAACCTATAACTGTAAATTAATGGACCTTTGCAAGAGAGAGAGAGAGAGAGAGAGAGAGAGAGAGAGAGAGAGAGAGAGAGATATGAGAGAGAGATGTGGAGGGTGGGGGGTGATGAAACAAAAACCTTACCTCTCCCTGGCCTTTTGACCTCTTTGGTGACCAACTGTCGAAGCTGCCTGTTGAATGTGTAGACCTGAAGATCTTTGCGGTCAGATATGAGTCCATCGTACATCATGTCGGAAAGTCTGTTGTTTGCCATTCTAACACTGCTGTCGCCCATCATTATGCTCTTGGGCGGAATCATCATAGGAACTTCATCATTGTTATTATTAGAGTTAGGAGGTGTGGTGGTAGGTGTGGAATGAGACCGATGATTCTGATTAAATTCTGCATTGAAATTATTTACAACCCATTTGGAGTTCTCCTCGCCGTCGCTGCCCAAACCAGGACTCTCTTCCTCCGACTCGGTAACAATCTGCAATGGAATGTCCTCTGACAAGACCGACAGAGTTATGGGAGAAAGAAGGATGATTTATAGGAAGACAGATGAAAGACAAGTGCGGAAGACAAGTAAAGAAATGAATATTATATTTTCCGTTATTCAAATGCTCATGTTTTACTAATACCGGATTTCGTTGGAGTTAACAAATTGGTATTTCTTTATCAACCAACATTGGTGCCTCTTTTGAAATTGATACTTATTTCTTTTCTTTTTACCCCTATCATTCAGAAGATGCCCTGCCTCAAACTAGCCGTGATTCAGGCCTTTTTCATAAGGAGTGAATACCAGGCTAATAATTCACCCTTTGTCAAAGATCCCATCTTACCAGCTTGGTTCATGTGGGTGTCGGTCTTGCTCTTCCAAGCAAACACACAACATTGTGAACACAATGGTAGTGAATCAACATCCATTTCCATGATGTTCCAGACTATAGATGATAACATTTTCACATTACAACCGCATTGTGAATGCAATGAATGATAGTGAATTAACATTCATTTCCGTAAAATGATGTTCAAGATAAGATTTTCACTACCGTACATCACAATAAATTTGAGAACATACTAGAATGACTTCTACAGTTCACTTGAGGATAGCTTTGTAATGTGAGGCAGCCCAGGAAAACCAGGTCAAAATAAATAAAGGACCTCATGTTTTCCGTACTGTCTATCAAGACTGGAGATCTGATTCACTACAATTGATAAATCAACTAAAACTGGATAATACTCTTTTTCCCCCAGGAAATAACATGTCATTACAAACAACAAGACCAATGGGTCTTAAACAGCAACAATAATACATAACTGTTTTTCAATCGCTGCAACCATAACTGTGTGCTAAACAAAAATCACAGATAAAAAAAAATCAATCCCATTCAGAAGTCAAATGCTAACGCTTCACACCAAACAATTTTTAAAAATCAAATTAACAAATAATAACACAACCGAAAATAATATTTTTAAAACTTCAAACCAAAGGTGCTTAAATAATTCAATGTCATTTTTTATCACAATTGAGGAGTATCCACACAAAGAGCAGCAGTAATTTGTTTAAGGCCTTTTCTTATCAATGTTGTTCAATGTAGTGTGTAAAAGACTAAGGACATAGCGAGTTGATCACCAGCTTGTTTCTAATTCCTTTAGATCAAGAGTCTTTTTCTTTATTCTTTCTGTTCTTATTTTTAAAAACGGAGTAAAATAATATAACCATGCCTTATGTGGCAAAATCTGCTCAGTTTTCTTATAAATGTGATGCTCATTGTGCCATTCAAGGTTCGGGGCACAGTGGGCTGATCACTTGCTGACCTTATCTACCTGATCCAGAGTTTTTCTCATGACACTCCTTGAGGGTATAATGTGGTTTGGATAACAAAACAAAACAGTAAAATACTAATCTTCCCGGGCTGTCAATTCATTTTTAATCATATAAGGGGGAAAAAAATCAAAAGAAGCTAATGGAGGTGTCATGAGATACTCTGATTACATCACTCAACCCAAATTGAATAGAAATGGGTACCAGCTCAGGCCTGGTAAACAATTTGACAAAATCCTCATTTGATTGCATGTCTCATTCAGAAATGTGGCTTTCATTCTTCTTAAAAACGTTAAAATGTGTTAGTTTTACGGCCATCTAAACACAGAAAGGTTGTCTCAAAGGCGAATCGACAGAACTTGAAATTAGGAATCTCAGGGCAGGATCTTAAACTCTGAATGATCCAGTGAAAAAAAATCCTGCACAAAGAGAGAGAGGGGAGTCCAAGCCCTGGACCTCCACATCGAGAGGTGAGTGACCAATCCACACACCCACTGCCTCCATTTTTCTGACAGAACTGAGGTGTTGGACCAAATCATCTCCGACGCAATATACATAAACCTAGCTTTCAAAAAAAGTAGTGGCCTATCTTTGCTAAACAAAGTAAGAGACCTCTGTAAAAAATTCCGATATAGACCAAGCCACACTTTTTTAATCCACATGAAGCGTAAGGACAAGTCACAAAGTACAAGTTTCTAGTAACAATTTTTTATTCTATCTAAAAATGACATCGGAGAATATATCTCTAGCGTAAGTAAATACATTCTGCTTTATTTCTTAAATGGAGACACCATCAGCACAATCAATGGCATACTATACTACTGGGAATGGACTTCCACCGTTCGAGTTCCATTGCAGGCACCTAGGTTTCTTTCCTTACGCACAAAACATTACTCAGATTACCTCACTCAACTCAGGAGTAGAAATAATATGGGTACTGATTCACAACTGAGAGGTAGAAAAGTAATCTGTGATAGACCAGCGTTGTCCCTATCCAGAAAGTGACAAATTGCCACTTACTGAAACCGGGTGAATCAATGAGCCAACCCTAACCAAAGTAAAACAGGACAAGACTATTCAAAACAACAGTGACATTAATGGAGAGAAAGAAGAAACAATATTATGAAAAAACAGGATTATTCAATAAAAACAGTGAAAAAAGGCGATTTGACAATAGTTACAATGACTTAAAAAAAGGAAATCCCTTTAAACAGGAGTTGGCAGACCTACTCAAGGTTCTTATAGACAATCTAAGAGAGACAAAGTATTAGGATGGGACAGACAGAAAGGAGGAACAGAAAACAGCATTGCACAGCTACCATAGGTCAACACATTTCAGTCACATTACGCTAATTGGCGACAACCTGGATTTTCCTTGCCGTCACA
Organism: Tritonia tetraquetra; assembly: GCA_030265355.1. NCBI lineage: Eukaryota > Metazoa > Mollusca > Gastropoda > Nudibranchia > Tritoniidae > Tritonia > Tritonia tetraquetra. Next base: position 2,633 of record JARBEQ010248910.1, on the reverse strand, counting down.
TCGCGCCGTTCGGCAGGCAAAGAATATTCTTGCTATCTTTCACTTAAAACGGTTCTTTAGATAATGACTATGCGCTAAGGTGGTCATCTATTATCATGATTTCTTGTAAAAACACAGCGAATATCTAGAATTAACTTTCTGGTCGATTCAACACGTTTCTATGCCATCTAGACCATAGTTTGGATGATTCAAAGCGTATCAGGTCTATTTTAGTTGAGATTCCCATAGATCGTGGATATTTGGTAACTTAATTGAAAATGATAAAAATTTCCTCTCTAATTTCTCTCTCAAGCAGTTACGAGCTGTCACTGAAAATTTGGTGCAGTTTTATGAGAAACCTGATGAGCAATTGACCATTTTAGGATTCTACCCCTCCCTAATTCCCTCTATGACTGCTCCAGACATGTGGTGGAAAAGTATTAACTGGTTGTTAGAAGAGAAGTAACGTCTACAGAATTACGGTCAAATCATGCTGCGAAATAATAAAGACCACAGGTTGAATGTGAAGAATGAGAAATAGAATGGAATTTTATCAGATGAGCCCTCTGCCCACCCACACATGATAGGGATATTGAATGGAGAAGAAACAATATAAAAAAGGCCCCAAATTGAATAACACTGAATAGGCCGAGTGAGGGGGGAACAGACCTAATAATTGTGCTGTATGTAGATAAAAACACAGAAACCAAACCTTTGTCAACTCAGACTTAATGGTTTTCCCTGAGCTGTGACAGTAGCACCTACCTGTGTCAGAATCTGAATCTGAAACCAGAGAAGGAGCAGGACTAGACGGTGGCGTTGAGATCGATAGAGAGGGACGTCTGTATGGCACATCTCTGGGTAATGGACCTTTTAGAGGTGTCAAAACAAAGTATGTTAATGTTACAGGTATTCATAGGGTAAAAGAATAAATGAAAATGTTACTGTTTCGCGTTTATACTTACCTCAGCTAACAAACAGCCCAAAGAGGGCAACAAATATATGGTTTGGTATAGCCCTCAAAGTCATTAGACCACTCAAGCCTCTCCACCACAACAAGGTGACACAATAGGAGATGTTATATCACTAATACTAATAATACCTAGGTTAAACAAAGAAGTATGAACCAATAGTAATAAAGTGTATGTGTGATGTCACATTATTTCAAATTTCATAAAAAGGAGGAAAATACCCACAGCATTATTTTAAATTTCATAGAAAGTTGAAAATACCCATAGAACAAAAGGCTGTGTATTTTCGTCATGCAAACAGTTCCTGTAAGTGTAAGAAGATACTTCCCATTTTATCATTACAAATACACAGACTGATCAGAACCTAATATGTGGATTCATTCTCATCTATGTCCCATCTTAATAAATGAACAAATTGGCTGGGCAGAATCTGTTCAGTTTTTCTCATAGTTAGTGGGTTTACCACCAAGGCAGTAGAAATTATTGTTATGGCCAAAACCTGAGTGACCCCTAAAAATGTGGCACAAATTGTTCTAAACAAAAAGTTCTAAAGTTTGAGGTTTAACGCCCTTATTAACACATAAAGGTCATATCAAAGGCGGTTCAATAGAACTTGAGAAGATTCCACTTGAATCTCCAGGGCAGAGCCTTGAAAACTCTGAAAGGTCCAGAAAAAAATCACAAAAGTAAAAAAAAACTGACCTGGTTTTCTTTTTCGATGTGGTGAATTGGGTGGACTTTCTAAAGTATTTTTACGTTTTTGTGGAGAATTTCCAATCACAATGGCTTCTTCTGCTTCATCAATATTCAACTGAGTGGACGGGAAAGAACAATAAAAACAGATTAGTCACTTGGTAAGCATACAAAACAATTAACAAAATTGGTGAAAATGTCAATAACACAGGACGACAAATAGCACTTTATACCGAGACACAAGGTATCTTTCGAAGACAGGAATTTTTTTTTGTGACACTTAACTATTTCTATTTTGCCACAGCCATGCGATGGAAATGAAGCAAGCGCAAAAGAGATTTTAAATATTGAGAGCCTATCATCTTCGTCATTGTTACTCTCGAGGCTAGACCGTCTAGACATTTCATCTTCACAATCGGTCATATCAGGAGCTAAATCTGAATCAGAGGCTTTAAATGGGTCTAAAACATCGAAACTGTTCCGAATTTGCCGGTTTCTATTCAGCATGATCACTCGCTACACAACGTTTGTAAACAGGAAAACAGTGTAAAAGAGTGTCTGTTATTTCATTCAAAAGAGATACTATTAACAAAAGGGAAATAAACCCAATTAAGTTGGGTTTCTTTGCACATGGTAAAAAAATGGTTGTTTCCCTTGATTTGAAAGTTTCAAGGCAACGCAGCGGTGTATTGAGAAAACAACAAGTAAAGCTGAGTCCGACACTGTCCCATGGATGAAAGTTCACAGCCTCAACTTTTCCTGCAAGTGCCTAACCAAACCGGAGAAAATCCAGCAACTAATCACATAGCTGCCAACTTTTTTCTTCTACCTTGGGTTTGTTTACTTTCATTCAGTGGTTGATCAAATTCATTCCACCTGCTTCATACCTGAGACTAATCCAAAACATACTGGTTTAACTCTCTCAAGTTCACATGCCTAAAAATCGAACACATTTGTTGGATGGCTCACAGGGTCAAGGACATGGTTCTT